>PVJC01019262.1:0-30330 GCA_004026665.1 Murina feae
AGCCAAAATGCGGAGACTAAGAAACAGATCACAAAAGACAGAAATGGAGGAACGCAAACGACTGGATATAGAGTTCAAAACCACGGTTATCAGGTTTTTCAAGAAGTTTCTAGAGACTGCTGATAAATTTAGTGAGACCCTCGAGCATATGAAAAAGAACCAACTAGAAATTAAGCATACACTGACTGAAATAAAGAATAATATACAGAAATCCAACAGCAGACGAGAGGATCGCAAGAATCAAGTTAAAGATATGAAATATGAAGAAGCAAAACCCACACAGACAAAAAAGCCAAAACAAAAAAACAAACAAACAAACAAACAAAAGATAGTGTAAGGAGTCTCTGGGACAACTTCAAGCGTACCAACATCAGAATTATAGGGGTACCAGAAGAAGAGAAAGAGCAAGATATTGAAAATCTATTTGAAGAAATAATGACAGAAAACTTCCCCCACCTGGTGAAAGAAATAGACTTCCAAGTCCAGGAAGCGCAGAGAACTCCAAACAAAAGGAACCGAAGAAGGACCATACCAAGACACATCATTATTAAAATGCCAAGAGCAAAAGACAAGGAGAGACTCTTAAAAGCTGCAAGAGAAAAGCAGTTAGTTACCTACAAGGGGGCACCCATACGACTATCAGCTGATTTCTCAATAGAAACTCTGCAGGCCAGAAGGGAGTGGCAAGAAATATTCAAAGTGCTGAACAGCAAGAACCTACAACCAAAATTACTTTACCCAGCAAGGCTATCATTCAGAATTGAAGGTCAGATAAAGAGCTTCACAGACAAAAAAAAGCTAAAAGAGTTCATCACCACCCAACCAGTATTATATGAAATGCTGAAAGGTATCCTTTGAGAAGAGGATGAAGAAAAAATAAAGATAAAAATTATGAACAACAAATACATATCTATCAACAAGTGAACCTAAAAATCAAGGGAATAAAAAATCTGATGAACAGAATAAACTGGTGAATAGAATAGAATCAGAGGCATAGAAAGGGCGTGGACTGACAATTTTCGGGGGTAAAGGGTGTTGGGGGAATGGACAGGGAAGAGAATGGACAATGATCGTACACCTATTGATGAGGACAGTGGGGGTGGGACAGAGGGTGGGGTGGTAAATGGGAAGAGGGGAGCTATGGGGGAAAAATAGAGGAACAACTGTAATAATCTGAACAATAAAGATAAATTTAAAAAAAAAAGTAGTTTTCCACTAAAAAAAAAGAAAAGAAAAGACACACATGCTTCTAAAGCACTTGGGCCTGGTTGTGGCACTTCCACTTATATTCCACTGATGAGAACTAGTCACATGGTTTCACTTGAATGGTGGGGAGCTAGGAAATCTAGGCTATGTGTGGGCAGCCAATTCTCAGCAACAGCTCTGCACTACGGCAAGGGAACATAGAACTTTGTGTTCAACTGGCCATTTCTGTCATAGTAGGGTTGGCAAACTTTGTGATGGATTACACATCAGGGTTGAAGGAAAGTGAGACACTCAGCATGACTCCTTGGCTTTGGCCTGAGCAAAGGCAAAGGTGGTCATTAACTGAAACAGGAAGTTGGGGGAGGAGAAGATTTATACTGGGAACAGGGATAGTCAAGAGTTCCATTTTGGACACATTGTATGAGCTGCCTATGAGACATCCAAAAGGAAATGTTAAAAAGGCAGTTGGGTATATGAGCCAGGCCTACAGAGGAGGGGTCAAGACTATAGATTTAAATGGTGCATTTTCTCTTTATCCAGTGGCTTCTGATCCTAACACCTCCTCATATAGTGGTATGGGCTCCTCACTGCCTTTGACCCTCAATGCATTAACTGCATCAACGTAACTGTACTGCTTTATTAGAGACAATGTTTGTAATTCTAGTATTCATAAAATGATAGCTATTACTAGTACGTGCTTTCACCCATTCAACACAATTTACTGAGTGTCTACTATGTGTTGGGAAAATGCAATCAGCAAGGAAGAAGACCTCGTCTTTGCCTTATGAAGATTGCACTCTAGTAGGTGAAGATAGATAATGAAGAAGTATATACAGTATGTCAGTTTTCCTAGAGAACCACAGAGCATGATGAATGAGAAAGTACCAGCAAAGTTGAGGGCTGGAATTATTAGAAACAGAAAGATTTCTGTAATAAGGAATATTTGAGAGGAAACTGGAGGGAGCAAATCATGTGTCTATGTGGGAGAAGGATGTGCCAGGTAAGTGTAAAGGCCCAGAAACGTAAGAGAACATGGCGTGTTCCAAAACCAGCCGGGAGGCCAGTGTGCATGAGGTGGGGTGGGAATGGGAAAGAGTGACAGGGGTTGAGGTCAGAGAGGTGGGAAGTGGGCACATGATGCAGAAGCCAGAGCAGGGTTTTTTTCCCCTCAACTCCTTCATGTAACTGGACAAAGAGGAAGAAAATCAAACCTGTTTTCCTGTACTCAAATCTTTGCAAAGAGAGCAATGGACGATCAAGAACTTGCTGTGCGGTTTCCAAAGTGAAACACCTTTAAAGGGGAGGACTTGTGACCAAAATAAGAAAGGGTAACAGTTTCATAATACAGTATGCAGCACAGAATGTACAATTTTTCCTTGTGCAGCAGGTTTCCTTCACAGTTAATTGCAGCCACATGTGAAGCACTGCAGGGAAGCATTTTTAGCAAGCGCCACCCGAGACCTGGACAAACGCTTCCCATCCCTCATGCTCAGAGCAAAACCAGTGGTGTGATTAGCCCAGGAGGACGGGAACATAAATATCCTGCTATGATAAAACAAAAAAAAACTATGTTTTCGGATTTTCAACTCCAAAAACTGAGCCAAAGACTTTTATGGGCTTGTTTTTATAACAACCAAAGAAGCTGATTGAAAGAAAAATAACTTTTCCCCCCCCAAGGAAGACATGGTTTCTCTATTAAATTACCTTTCATGGTTCCTTCCTGATCTGCCGATGAGGACCATGGGACAAAAATACTAGTGGTGGATGCTGGGCCTCTTATTGCTGCTCTTGATCACCGTGGGACCTCATTAAATGCTGCCATCAATAACTGTAAACATGTGGCCAGGTGCTCATGAGACTGTTTTGTTTAATGCTGACATCCCTGGAATTGTTCGGTTTTCCTCTGAAGGGTGTATAGTGGGCATCATCTGGGTTTTGGCTCCCAGCATCTAGAGTTCCTCTCTATTTGGCTGGGCACCTGAAGGTTAGGAAAATGACTGAGGCTCAGCCAACTGGATGTTCTACCCGCAATCTTCTCTCTTGAGAGAGCGATTTGAAGGATCGTTGGGGCAGCAGCAAGAGTCCTGGGCTGGCAGGGCCTGGACCCAAGTAGTGATTTCAGTCAGAGCTTCTTCCACTACAAACAACTCTGGGGGCAGCCCTGGCCACCCTCCCTGGCTCCTGACCACTTCCTGAGTCTGGTCCTTTAGCCTTCCCCTCTGTTCTTCAGCCACCCAATACCCATCTAACCAACTCCATTTCTGCTTGTATTAACCAGAGACCATTTCTGTTGACAATAACCCAGAAGCCTGGCTTAATCTTAAGTAATTTGAGACCCCCCATTCACGAACAGAGTTGACTTACATTATTTTTGTTCTCATGTAACTCAAATAAGTACACCATAAAACTAGGTATGAACTCTTCAGAGGCTTGTAGCTTTAAGTAACTATAAAACACAAACACATTTGCAAGCTAAATACAAGCAGCGCCACAAAATCAGCAATATTGAAATTAACAGCATTAACTTAATATGGCATATATTCATGAAACGAAATAGCTATTAGTATTAGTAATGTGAATATGGAACTGACTGATATGGTGTTTATTTGCTTGCTTATTGCATATGTTTGTTTGGTTATTTTTAACTACCAGAGGTCACTTCATGACTTAACTTTTCTACCTCTTTTCTCCATTAAAATCATAGTGGACGCTCATTTACACAGCTTGTCTTGAGATCATTTGCTCTTTACTTTGCAAGGGAACATCATTCACAAATGAAGACTACTGATTGTTGTTGTTTTTTGTCTTTGGGCACGGACAATTAAAATTCTTCTACTTGACTCCAATCTCATGGTAAACACAAATGCATATGCAGGACCTGAAATCAGCTAGCAGTGTCATCCAGAATACCCAATATTTGCTTAAATGAATTTTTAAAAGATTAACATTAATTACCAGGGGCCTGGTGCATGAAATTCATGCACTGGGTGGGGGGGTTCCTCAGCCCAGCCTGCCCCCTCTCACATATTGAGAGCCCTCAGGGGTGACCTACTGACAGCTTAGGCCTGCTCCCTGCTCCCCTTGGGGTGCGGGACTAGCTGCAGTCTGGCCTCCCTTTGTAGGAGGTGACCAGGCTAATCAGGGGAAGCCACAGCCCCATCACCCCACCGCTGCAACCACTACCAGTCACCACAGCCACCAAGGTGTTTTTATTAACACAGACTTCAGTCCTTTCACAATGAAAAAATGACAACTTTTTAAGGCATTTTCAAGATGTGTCTTTCATAGGATATGACATTTCTTTCTTTCTTTTTTTCTTATCCTCACCTGAGGATACATTTCCATTGATTTTTAGAGAATATGGAAGAGAAGGAAAAAACAGAGAGAAACATCCAAGTGAAAGGAACACTTTGATTGGCTGCCTCCTGCATATGCCCTGACCTGGGCCCCGGCCAGGGAGGAGCCTGCAACCTAGGTACATGCCCTTGGTCAGAATTGAACCCAGACCCTGCAGTCAGCAGGCTGAGGCATTATGCACTGAGACAAACTGGCTAGGGCAGGATATGACATTTCTTAGCCCTGCAGCAGTGGACCTTCGTTTTTTTCCTCCAGGAGTGTGGTGGAAAACCCTAGATTGCCTTTTTGGATTCTTATTACCCAAGTTACTAAGAATATTAACAGTGGCATACAGGGATCTTAGCCAATGAGCGGTAAGAAAAGGTGTTTCCTCTGTAGTTCACTCCAATCCCAGCTCCACCCCTGCCCCTCCAATACCAGCTCCACCCCTGCCCAGGCCTGTAACCTCTGGCTGAGGCTGCAGGCCTGTGCAGAAGACCCCCCAAGCCCCTCCAATCGCTGGCTTCACGGAGCCCAGGACTCTGCAATCACCGGCTCTGATCCTGCTCCCTGCCATCGCTGGCTCTGCCCTTGCCCCACTGGCAGCCTCTGACCAAGGTTACAGGCCTGGGCAGGGGACCTCCAGACCCCTGCTTTGCCAGCTCCACTAGTGTCCAGACCTCTGTGATCACCAGCTCTGCCCCTGCCCCCTCCGATCACCGACTCCACCCTTGCCTATGCCTGAGGCCTCTGGCGAAGGCCTCTGGCCTGGGCAGGGGACCCCATCCCACTCTGATCGCCTGTTCTACCCCTAGGGCCCCCACATCCCCTGCCACTTGCCTGGCTAACAGGCCCGACCTCTTCAGTGGCAGGGCTGAGCCAGACTGGGCGCCGGCATCTTGTGGCCATGGGGCGGCCATCTTTGTGATGGAATGATGCCTAATTTGCACATTACTCTTTTATTAGATAGGATATTCAATTTTAAAAATTCTCTTAGAAACCTTATAAATTCCTAAAAATACATTTGTAAACCCTGGTTTCAGAAATCATGACATGAGCTTTGGAGTTAAAAAGAGAGTCCTGGTTTTGAATCCTAACCCCATCCTTTAATAATCTTGGGCTCTTGAGCAAGTTATTTTATCTCCCTGAGTCTTAATTTTCTGACCTGTAAATTGGAACAATAATATCCATCTTTTGGGACAGTTGTATTAAACAAGATGATTGTGTCGCTATTTAATAAGTGGTACTAAATATTGTTACTGACGTCCTAATTGGCGTTCAGATTGGTTAACATATGTGTCCCAATTCATATAACCAGTTGGTCATAAAGAGAGAACTGGACCCAGATCCTCACAACACCTAGTCCTTTGCTTTTAATGCTATCTGTGCTGAGCTGTGTGATGCCTCTGGGGGCAGCTGCCTACCTTTTAGCCTGGTGCCCATAGAGAGCCGCTGTTTTTGAGAGATTTACACTCTGCAAGAGATCACTCAGTCCCCAGGCTGATTCCTTCCAAAAAGAAAAAGAAAAAGATCACATTATTCCCCTACTTGAAAACTCTTATTCCTTATACCTGTGGTTCTCCAAATGGGGTCCCCTGATCAGCAGGGTCTTGTTAGAAAGGCACAAGCAAATTCTCAGAGCCCATCCCAGACATCCTCAATCAGAAACTCCAGCAGAGGAGGGAGAGGGAGGGGCACATTCTGCATTTTAACAAGCCCCACATGCAAAAGTTTGAGAAGTACTGCTTTACAAGACCAAGTCCAAACTCCAGAGCCCAGCATTCAAGGCTCTTCCTGTTCTGGTCCAAGCCTACTTTTCTAGGCTCTTCTCCTGACACTCCTGAAAATACCTTATGTTCCAAACAACTCCATTAGACTATTCTGTCTTAAACACAACAGGCCCTTTTACACGTTGGTACATGTAGTGCTGTTTCCTTTACTGGGCATTTTTTCAGGTCTCTTCCTCTGTGAGCCTTCTCTGAGTGGTAACTCTGCAGCCTTTATGTCATACTTCCATTACATACACAAGTAGTTACTAACTAGCTACATACTTGCCTTTCGGTCTGGATTACAAAATCCGTGTGTTTGAGACTGCTAGTTACCAACCATTATCCATTCTCTCCTTGTCCCAACAAGAGAACCCCAATTTCCCAGCTCCCTAGCAGACAGGAATGGTCAAAGAAATGCAAACGGAAGCTGATGAATGTACCTCCCTGGGGAGTGGGGGAGCTTGCTGATTCAGCGGGCAGGTCCCAGCCACTCTTCCTTCCTTCTCATTCAATCCGAGCTGCAGTGTTCACCTTGCAACCATGAGGTAAGCTTGAGATGGAAGACGTGGGCTAAGGATGAGGAACATAAAGGTAGTAGGAACCTGGGATATTGGTGACATTGTAAGGCACTGCACCAACTCTGGACTTGGTCCCGAGTCTTCAGGTTACATGATACTCAAATAGATCCCATTCTTATTCTTATTAGAACCACTACTGTGGTCCCCCTTCCCCACCTCCCCACCCCCTAGGGTTTAACAATGCAGTTTCTCCAAGTCAGGACTGTCTCATTCTATAGTACCAGAATCTATAGTACCTGGCATGGTGCCTGACCCATAGCAGATGCTTAATAAATGCATGTGGAAGGAATGAAAGAACAAATCCTCATTATTTCTGCTGAAGGAATCAGAACTCATATATTGGCCCTAAAATTGCCTTCCTGGAAACTCTGAGAAACCACATCAGATTTTTTTTTTAAAAAAACAGAACTTTTAAATTGTATTTTAAATTAAAATGTCACAGTTGTAACTTAAACCAGGATAATATTATCCTACCACTGGACAGAAATAGGTGTTAAATAAAGACATGTGTCACTCCTGCTTAAAATGCCTCTATAGTTCCCCACAGCTCTTAAAATCCCAAATCCTTAGTGTTTTCTGGCTTTCCACTGCTTTTCAATTTTTTTACAGTGATAATTGTAGATTCATACATCATTGAAATAAATAATGAGAGATCCCACATACCTTTTGCCCAGTTTCCTCCAATGCTAACATCTTACAAAACTACAATACAATATCCGAAATAAAATATTGATGTTGATACAATCCACCAATCTTATTCAGATTTCCCACTTTTATTTGTACTCATTCATGTATATGTGTGCATGTGTGTTATGTTCTGTAACATCTTATTGTGTGTGTAGGTCCATGTACCAACATCCAAAGTCAAGATACAGAACATTATGTCTGTCTTTATAACCATACTCATCTTCTTCCCACTTTGCCCTCTCCCTATCCCTGACCATTGGCAAGGACCAATTCGTTCTCCACTTCTAAAATTTTGTCATTTCAAAATGTTATATAAATGGAATAACTTAGAATGCAATCTTTGGGGACTGGCTTATTTCACTTGGCACAGTTCCCTGGAGATCCATCCAAGTTATTGTGTGTATCAATAATCTATTCCTTTTATTGCTGAGTAATACTCTATGGCATGGATGAACCATTTGCCTGTTGAAGGACATCTGGACTATTTCCAGTTTGGCGCTATGAACATTCTTATATAAGTTTTTGTGTAAATATTCCCTTTGCTTTTTGCATCCTTTCTATTATTGGGGTATTCCCTCCCTCATGAGTCCTGCCTACTGAAGAGAGAGGCCAGAAAAACTCATTTTCCTAACTTGATCTGGGGAGCTCATGATCTATCAGACACAACTATGCAGGCTTCTGCTCAGAAGGGAGCTCTGTGAGGAAGCAGGCTCTCCAGATAACCCATTTTAAGATAAGAATGAGAGCAGAAAACAAAAACAAAAACCCAGCATTGGCGGGGGGCAGCCAGAATGGAGGTTTGGGCATCTGACACTGCAGCTAGTGAGCTCTAGGGTCCGTATTGGCAGGGTTGTGGCAATGGGGTCTTTGCTGAAAGTCCTCCGGGATGGTTTGGACATTGTTTCTGGTCCCATGGCTCCCAAACCCCACTCTCTGGCCCTCTTGGAAATGTGAACTACCTAATATTCTTTTACAAATGTATTTTCAGCTAAAATAAGCTTGAGTGGATTCTGTTGTTTGCAACTTAGAACTCTAAGCAATCTCCCTCTCCAGCATCATTTCTAGCCATTCCTTTTGCTTAATGCTTCAGGTCTCCAAAATGACTCAGTTTCCAAAATATAGTAGACTAACATCCTGTGCTTCCCTTTTGTGGCACTCGTCATAAAGAGAACATTGCTTATATAGTGACTTCTCTATCTCCGTCTAGGAACTATAAACCCAATATCCCCAGTCATATTTCTACTGTCCTTAGTATATGCTAAATTAATATTCAAATAATCGCTTGTTTTTATCTTTGATAAAAACAATGAGTTGCCACATTGTTCTTTGATAAGTACAATGAGTTGTGGCAACAACATGAGTTGCCACTTCACATCCACTAAAATGGCTAAAGCAATAGCAAGTGTTGGCAAAGACGTGAAGCAATCAGAACTCTTATAACAGAAACTGTTAGGCACTTTTAATAAATATTTAAAAAGTTAAAAATATATTTATTATGTGACTCTGCAATTTTACAGCCAGATACATACCCAACAGAAATGAAACCTTCCAAAAACATTTTGTAAACCAATGTCAGAATAGCTTTATTTATAGTAATCAAAAACTATAAAAAAGTAAGTGTTGATCAACAGGTAAATAGATAAGTTGTGATATACCATATTTTCTGGTGTATAAGACGACTGGGCGTGTAAGATAACCCCCAACTTTTGAGAAGATTTTCCTGGGTTAAAAAGTCCAGATGGAGACCATATGCGGACAAAAAGGAGCCGACCGGAGACACTTGCAGTCTCTGTTAGGCTCCATTAAGGGCCCCCGACTTTTGAGAAGATTTTCCTGGGTTAAAAAGTCGTCTTATATGCCGGAAAATATGTCATACAATGAAATACTACTGAATACTACTTGGCAATAAAAGGAATGAACTGATAGATGTGATGACAAGGATAAATCTCAAAAACATTATGCTGAGAGAAAAAACAGATACAAAAGACTACATACTGTATGATTTCATCTATAGGAAATTCTAGAAAAGATAAATCCAATATTTGGTGCTAGAAATGAATTCAGTGGTTACCTGGGATGGTACTTACAAGGGATTGACTGCGAAGAGGCATAAGGGGACTTTCTAGAGTGGTGGAAATAGCTTAATCTTGACTGGTGGTTACATAGCCATATACATTTGTCAAAAGTCCTTGAGCTGTACACTTTAAATAGACCTAAATTAGACTTCAATAAAATTAAAAAATGCGTCTACTCAGTATTTACATTTCAAACACTAGAATCCCACTCTTCAGCCTCAAAGAAATTAGAATGTCTCATGATAATGTTATTTATATGTTTTGTACTTTTACATGCAGCGAAAAAATGATAGAGAAAAAAAGAAACAAAAAATGACATTTTTGCGAGCTTTCTCTCCTTTGGGAGCTATCAGATGGGTCATCTAAATGGCATGATAGAAAGCGTGAGACTTGAGCCCATGGCAATCAATTTGCTACCACAGAGAGAGCCTGGAGGGTGCGCTGCTTAGCATGGTCATACAGGCATTATCATTCGACCCCCAGCACCTGAGGAAGTAGAGTCTATTGCATTCATGTTTACAGTTGAGCAAGGATTTCTTAAACACATTTCTTGTCACACAGTCAGTAAATGGTGGAATTAGGACTTAAACCTAAGTCTGTCTCCAAAGTCTTGACTACAAATCTGGAAACTGGAATCCAGATTTCTATAAATATAGGATTTGAGTCCCAGCCATCAAAGCCCGTTTCCTTTGTTTTACAATGATTAGGGTCTCCCTAGGAGAGTCCCTGAATTCTGTGCAACTTTGACCTACATAGGTAAGACATAGACAAGTCAGTCCATTGTTATTATACTTCATCAGGATCTGCTAGCAGATTTTTTTTCTCTTTCAGCAATTTCTTTCTTTTTATTTCCAATTGTGTTCAATGCAAACCAATTCCATCTCAGAGAAGTTACCATGAATCAAAGTGTAAACACACACACACACAATGTACAATCTAAAACAGATGTACACGGATCAGAATATGAAGCAAAAGGGAGTGTTCATTCAAACCCATAGTAGTTTGAGATCATGATGCTTTCTAAAGATGGCAAGAATTGACTTTGGTTATTAATTTTTTGCGGGAAACGAGTAAAATCGGATCCACCAGGGAGACTGTCAATGGACATGAGGAAACATACCTTGGAACCGGCAAAAATAAAAATGTTTTACATCGTTGTCGTGTGTGTGCCACTCATAAACTACACAGTGAAACGCGGTACATGTGCAAGTTTTGTAATGTACCCCTGCACAAAGGAAAGTGTTTTGAACGCTACCACACAGTGGCGGGAAAATGCCCGCTAACAAAGTGTTAAGACTAGTGATCATAGGTTATGTGTGATTCCATCATATGAATAATCTAAAGTAGTCAGACTCATAGGAGGAGAGCATAGAATGGTGGTTGCCAGGGATGGAGGTAGGATAGGGGAAGAAGGAATTGGAGAGGTGATGGTTAAGAGTTCAAAGTTTTAGTTATGCAAGATGAATACTTTTTGAAGATCTACTATACAATAGCATAATGCCTATAGCTAACAATATAGTATCATCTACTTAAAATTTCCTAAAGGATAGATTTTATGTTAAGTCTTAACACACACAAAATAATCTACTCTATAAAAGCGAAATAGTAAAATTAACCGTTTCTTCGGGACGCCCAACAGCCAATCAGAGCAATGGTATGCAAATTAGTCCAGCCAAGATGGCGGAAGCCCACCCAAACACTGGGTCCAATGGAGCGATGGCGCCTGTGCGTTTGCCGGCGCAGCGGGGGCTGGCAATGGAGAGTTTGCCGGAGGTGGGTTCCGGGCAGTGGCGGCCTGCTGCAGCGCGGGGCGGAAGCCAGGCCCCCGGCCCTGCAGCCGGGGCTAAAATGGAGCCTTTGCCCGGTGGTTGGTTCCGGGCAATAGCGGCTGGCTGCATGGCGGGGTGGAAGCCAGGCCTCCGGCCCTGCAGCCGGGCTTGGGAATGGAGCTATCGTGGGCCCACGCGACCTCGGAGGCTCATCGGCAGCTGCTTGCCGCCTGGATCCAACCTTGTGGCCTGCTCTGGGTGTGCAGGAGCTTCTGTGGCCCATGGCAGAGCCTACTATGCAGGTTGGCCACAGATGTTCCCTTTGTTGTATGTGTTTTTCCCATTGACCCCTTCCACCTCATATCCAACCCCCCCAGGCCTTTCCCCCTCTATGTCTACGTCCATAGGTTATCTTTTAACATTTCTGTTTCCTTTCCAATCTCTAAATTTTATTTTCTAAGTTGTGTACTATGATAGTCTTATCTAATTTTCTCTTAGCACAATCTTTTTTTCCCTTTGTAGTACCATTATTCCAAAACACCCAGACAGCAAAACCATACCATTGATTACTGGGTAATGCTATCATTTAATTTCTTTCTTTTTATGCTCAGGTTACTGAAAGCTACTGAGAATGGTCAGAATACAGTTCAGGCAATCCAACTTTCAGCGGTGGGGGCCCACCACGTATTTGCAATGGTGGGCCACCCAGCTGGAAACGTCCACGCCTGCACTCACCAGCCATCCCACCCCCCAGTGCACGAACCCTGAGGGGGCTGTGGCCAGCCTGAAAACAGCCCTCAGCCCCTCACCCAGACTGACCATGCATGCCAGCAGGTGGACATCCCCCCCGAGGGGTCCCAGACTGTGAGAGGACACAGGCCAGGATGAGGGACCCCCTCCTCCCCTTGCCGAGTGCACAAATTTTTGTGCACCGGGCCCCTAGTCATAATAATAAAGGAGACAGAGGCAACTTTGAGAGGTGACAGATACATTCATGGCCTTGAAGGTGCTGATGATTTCACAGGTGTGTACTTAGCCCCAAACTCATCAAGTTGTATCCATTAAATTTGTGCAGCTTTTTACATGGTAAACATACCTCAATAAAGTGGTTTTTAAAAATGGCTGCCCTTATCTGGCTGGTGTGGCTCAGTGATTGAGTGACAGGTCAATGAACCAGGAGGTCAGGGTTCGATTCCCAGTCAGGGTACATGCCTGGGTTTCAGCTCAATCCCAGTGTGGGGTGTGCAGGAGGCAGCCAATCAATGATTTTCTCTCATCATTAATGTTTCTATTTCTCCCTTTCTCTCCCTCCCTCTCTGAATTTAATTTTAAAATATATATTTAAAAAGAAATGTCTGTCCTGGCCCTGGCCGGTGTGGTTCAGAAGTTAGAGTGTCAACCCTGTGTAAAAGAGTCATGGGCTTACTCCCCAGTCAAGGGCATGTACCTGGGTTGCAGGTTTGATCTCCGGCCCAGGTCGGAGTGTGTGCATGAGGCAACAAATGGATGTCTCTCTCTCTCACATCAATGTTTTTCTCGTTCCCTCATCCCTCTCCCTTCCCACCTCCCTTCCTTCCACTCTCTCTAAAAGTTGGGTGAGGATTAACAAACAAAAAAAATTTTAAATGGTGAAACTTAGAAAGCAGACCTACAATAGGAATGTACATGGTGAACCTGAGGGAAGAGGAAGGTTATGTGTCTGATCTGAGTGAAGCAGGGCAAGAGGAAATTAAGTAGGCAGGGCCAGACCAAGCTGGGCCCTGTGGGTAGCAGTAGGGAGTTCGGATTTTTTCCTAATGCAATGGGAAGCCTCACATTCTCCTCATATTCTTGTTTGTCTCTGGTTTTTTATTGTGTGGGGGCTTCTTTTTCTTCACCTGCTGCTTAAGTGTTGCTGTTCTCCCAGCCTCTTGTTACCATTCTACTTGGGGGAATCTTTCTTTTTGGTTAGAACAACTCAACAAAATAAAATTCCCGTTTATTGTTGGACAACATTGTTTCATGCATACATCAAACAGGCCAAAAAGTAAACAGCAGCTTCATAGACAAAAGGGGAAAAAATAAACCTTTTCATCTTTGGCCTTTTTAACCATCTCATACAAACCAAGCTGCTTATAGGACAGCTACGTAAATTCACCAAAAGTTACTGGAATGCTCGGAATAAGATTGTTTTATTATTGTTGTTTTTGCTTTTATAACAAGGTTTTTTTTCTCCTTTGGGATTATAGTGAACATGGTTACACCTCAAGTAAAGTCAGAAGTAGGACAGAGAATGCTCCAAAGGCTGGTTTGGTCATCCCAAGATCATTAAAAAATGGCTGACCCCTAACAGTATGAACAAAAATATAAAATGTAAATAAAAAAAATACAAACAAATTTTCCTTTTTTTAAGAAAAAAAAGCATGGCCTTGGAAGTTTTGGTTCTTTTTCCTCCCCTGCTGCAAATTCACATTGCGGTTTTGGCTGGGTGGTGGTGAGGGCGTGTCACCTGCCCCAGGTGGGCGGGTGGGCAGGCCGGCGGGAGTCTACTCGAAGGTGACCAGGTTTACATTCTGAGACAGGAAGTGGAGGGTGAAGAACATGGTGGCCTTGTTTCTAAATTTAACTTTTCCTTTTTTTGCTGTCTAGTCACCCTCACCAGTCTTCTGTTTCTTGGTGACAACATCGTCACCCTCATCCTCCTCAGTTGCCTGTAGCTGCCTCAGCCTCCTCATCTTCATCTGCATCCTCTTCCTCACCATCACCTTCCTCTTCGTCCTCCTCCCCTCCTTTTTCCTCTTCTTCATCTATCTCATCGGTAGCCTCCTGCTCCCCATTTTCCTCATTAGCATTCCCATTCGCAGGTGCATCTCTTCCATTCTCTGCCTCCTCCACATCTTCCTTCTCCTTTAAGCCTTGGTGGTGATCTCGGAGCTGGTGTCTGACACGGTGGGGCATGCCGCATGCCAGTGATCCCAAGCCGCGGATTTTTTTTTTTTTTTAAAGCAAGAGTTGGAGGATTCTGACGAAGAAGCTGCCAGAGTGGAGGGGTAGTGGAGGGGTTACAGTGAGCAGAGAGGCAGCCTCAGGAACCTTGGGGGAATCTTGATTGCCCTCAGTTGGCAATCGAGACCTTTTTCCTGGGCCTCATGTATCAAACACAGGCTGCACTCTCCAACCAGCATAGTCTCCTCATATCTGTGCAAAGCTCCCCAAGCCCTCTCTCTCCAGCTCAGTTAATAACACTACCTGCTACCCAGACATCCAACCTAGAAACCAGGACATCACTGAGTCCCTCCCTCTCTCTCACCTCCTACAGCCAATCAATGATCAATTTTTTGAAAGCCTCCAAAATATTGCTAAATCTCTCTTTTCCTCACTTCCTGCCTAATCCAGATGGCACACCTAAACCAGATGACCATAGCTCCTCCATGGATAGCTACAATAGCCCCCTAATTCTCCCCCACCCCAGTCCCCTTCCCCATAAATTTGCTGTTCTGGCCCTTATCACCAGTGAACTTGTTTAAATGTAAATCTGCCCAGAATGAATCTGGGAAAGACTGAATTCACAACCCCCCCAATCCCACCCTCTTTCCTGGCCTTGGCAGATGCCTAAACTGAGATAACAGAAGGAAGCCCTGAGAATGGGATTCAGATACAGAAAGAGATGACACTTGGCATAACTACACCTAGGAGATATGCAAAGAGGGCCACCATCTCTGTTTCGTGAAAAGTCTGGAAATTGTGCATGCCTCCCCCATATGAATCACAGCTCCGAGCCATTGCTCTCTCCCAAGTGATCCAAGAAGAAACTAGGAAGAGTGGGCTCTTGGGAGGGCAAAGGAATGGAAAGGACTAAGGGGATTGAGGAGCTGGGGGGCGAGAAAGAGAGAACAGAAAAGTGAAATCGAGAGGCTGTGTTTCCCAGGAACTGTGAGAGGATAGCACAGTGGTCAGGGGACACATTCTCACTTGCTCAGGAGGGTGGGGTGGTCAGATGAGGAGAATGGCCTGTGAGTACTCTGAGCACTCTGGATACTGTCAAGTGAGAACATTCACCTTGAACGTGAGAGAAGGGCCTGTTCATGTGTCCCTGTGACTGATGTGTACTTGATGGCCAACACTAAGGCTGCTTGATGACGTATCCCTTCCTTCACTATTAAGTGGTCACTGTGTTGCAAAAGACCATCCACCCATACACTTCTCTCACCTTCTCTCTCAGCTTGTCTGGAATGGACTGTTGCCCTCCGGTAAGCATCTCCTAGTTCATCATTCTCCAATACCACCTGCAATGATTTCACCCCAGAAAGCATACACTCCTGCCCATGTCCTGGCTACTTATTGTCTATTCATCTTTATGACAAGCATTGGATGTTTAGGTATTACATAATAGGGAGAAAAGCCATGTTTGGGCATCACACAGTCCTGGATTAAAACTCCAGCTTTACTGTGACACCTTCACAACCATTCTGTCTCTCTTATTATTAGTAGAGAGTGATGGTCGCTTTTTGCACATCTTTCTGAGGATTAAGTGGGCTTATTTAAAGTGTCTGGCACATAGTAGATACAAATGTTAGCTCTCTTTCTCACCCTTGAGATACTCAATAAGTGTTGTTCTAATTCTATAGTCATTGAACAGCCACTGTGGGATATTACCAACAGTATCTGTTAGCATTGCCTTTTCCTTCTTCCTAGACCTCTCTTTACTGGTTAACTTGAGTGCAATTCCCATTTATTATATACTGGGAGTGATGCATTTTCCATGCAGAGTAACAGGCAGAAGCTATCCCTTAGAGGTTGGCCACTGTGCCTGGCCTTCACAAGGTGCTTCCCATGTCGTGTAGTCTCTCGTTTAATATTCACAATGACTCTTGGGGTCAGTAGTATTAATCACTCTCTTATATATGCCCAAATCAAGATTTTGAGAAGTAAAAAAACTTTCCTGAAGTCACACAGCCAGAAATTGTGAGAGCCAAGATAGAAATCCTGTCTTCCAGATTCCAAAGTCCATGTCTTTTCAAATAGACCACATTTCCTTTCATGAAAAATACAATATAACAATAATAGTGATAGAAGTAGTTAATGCTTAGTGGTTACCTATTAGCCAGGAATTATTATAACTCTGTACATGTATTAATTAACCTCTGCCAATATCCTATGAAGTAGTTACTATTGTTAATTGATATTTTACAGAGAGGAACTGAAGCATAAAGAGGCTAAATAACTTGCCCAGATCGCTTAGAGCCAAATCTATTTGTGTATATATGTTGTGAAATGTTAGTCATCCATCTATGACAAGCATTAGATGTTTATCCTTTTTCTTCAATAAGCATAAGATCCATGGTCAAAAGAGAAAGAGAATAAGTAGGAAAGTTTTAGAAACCTTGATGTGCTAGAGCAGGGGTGAGGAACGTCAGGCCTGAGGGCCATATGAGGCACATAAAATCATTTGGTCTGGCCCTGGCAAGGCATTAGGGGTGAGTTAATTAAATGTTTGACCAAATATAGCAGGATAATTTCTAAGTTGATAATTTTGTATGGTCCACAAATGATGTTATAAATATCCAAATGGCTCCTGGCAGAAAAAAGGTCCGCGCCCCCCTCTCCTCCCCCCCCCCCCACCGCCCCTGTGATACAGGGCTATTAGCTGTTATGCTGAAATTAAAGTGAGGGGAGATTCTGAGTATACTCAGTGTTTGAAAACCAGTGAGTGCTATTCTCCTGGAACTCTGGGGTTGCAGTGGAGGCCATCACTTCAGAAGGGCAGGCTAGATCCTGAGGGTCACCTGGAGGCAAAGGAACCGGCACACTGAAGTGTGTCACCCATCCCTGGAGACCTGTACAATCAAAGATGATTAGCAGCCCAAGACAGCAAGGACAGACTCTTCCAACCAGCAAGCAGAGCCAACAACTTGCGCAATCCCTAGGGAGTGTGTGACCATGATGTCACCTTGTTTATTCCCTGCATGGGAATCAGGCCCCAGTGGGGCTTGATTAACTGCCGGCCACAGACAGCAAAATGACAATGCTTTTTAACTTATTCTTGAGACCATCAGGAGCTCCCCATCTAAAAGTCACTCCAAAGTAAATCACAGGGATGTTTAATCTTTGCTCTAATTCTGCAATTTAGAAGCAATTCTGTGCCACTTCCCTTCAATCACTGGGCATGTCACCCCTTAAGTGCGGTATGGAAATCATTCATGCAGACAACATGTATTCGTTAAGTCTCTTGTATGTGTATTCACTGAACAGGTGCTCAGGATATGTTGGTGAATAAGAATGATGGGGTCCACCCTGGTCAGGTAGGTTAACGTGTTGTTTTGATATGCTAAGATTACGGGTTTGATCCCTGGTCAGGGCATGTGCAAGAAGCAACCAATGAGTGCATAAATAAGTGGAATGACAAAATTAATCTCTCTCTCCCTTTCTCTCTCTCTCAAATCGATCAATAGAAAAACCTTTAAAATAATAATATGTCCCAGTGAGTTAGGAACTGAATCTAGTTGGGAGAGGGAACATTTAAGAAACAGAGACTGGCTGGTGTGACTCAAGGGTTGTGCATCAACCCATGAACCAAGAGGTCACTGGTGTGATTCCCAGTCAGGGCACATGCTCAGGTTACAGGCCCAGTCCCCAGTAAGGCTGTGCAGGGGGCCGTGCAGGATGTTTCTCTCTCATTGATGTTTCTATTTCTCTGTCCCTCTCCCTCCCTCTGAAAGTTTTTCAATTTAAGGAAATAGTATACCTTCAAACAAAAAGTTTGCTTTTGTCCCTATAATGCAAGCAATTACCTACTCCCCTCCCCAAGGCTGGGATGCCAGACTACTGCCATTTCTGGCATTAACCCAACAGCTATTGAGTAGACGTTGCAAGACATGCTAAAGAGTTCCTGGTTACTCCTACAATCTTAAAAGCAATTCAACATTTCCTCCTGACTTCAACCACCAACTGAGTTAGGAGCTTTCTTTCCTTTCCTTCCTTAACACAATGATTTGTTTTTCAATCCGGTATTTGCTTCTTTTTCATATTCATTTTTTCATTGCTTTCCATTTTTATTTTATTGTTTTTCCAGTTTCATTATGAAATAATTGACATACCACTTTCATTTTCAAATGTCTTCCCTTTTTATAAAAAATAGATGCTATTTCTCCCTCTATCCCTAAGAGGACTGTAAACACAATTATCTTAAAGTCAACTTCTGGTTGCTTTATTATTTTCATTTTACCAGGAATGAATTCAGCTCTTGATGGTTGATTTTGTTTGGCTCTCTGTTTTTGCATTGATTTTTGCTTATAGACTTTGGGATTCTGGTTTTGCACACTCATTTTGAGGGCACGTTTCCCATTTTGACCTCCCCAGTTTCTCTGCTATATTGCTTTCTTCCCTGTCCAGCAGGTTCTGGTTGCCTCCATCCAGTCCCTCAGGCTCCTACTCCAGAATTAAGTACTATGTTGGTGCCTTGGTACCCATCCTATATTGGGCCCTCCACCCATACAGGAGAAATGCAAATCTAGGCACCAAGTCACTGAAAAGGCCTGCCCAGGTCTTGGCTTCTCTATCTCCCAGGGAACATACCTTTATAAGTCATAAGCCTAAATAGCTGACAGTTGCAAGTTTCTTAGCCTCCTTTCGTAAGTAGAAGGTATAGGAGTGCATGAACCTGTATGTTCTTGTGCGTGTGTGAACAAAGAGAACACGCTTCCCCAGCCCCTGATTTCAAGCCGAGAGCCTAAGTGTGGTCTTTCGTGGTGCTTAGTACCCTTGCCATTCCTGTTACTACACCAAAGCCCAATTCCTGTTCACCTCTGCCTGCTTCTCCACCCAGAGCCTGGTAGCCCATTTATCACTCATGTATGTGTGTCATGTGTTCTCCACAGATATGTATATATATATATTTTACTGTAGCTATGGTTTTCTCTCTCTCTTTTAATACTTTATCTATACTTATATATATTTGGAGCAGGGAAAGTCTCAAAGCATGACTTTATGACTTCATCTTGACCAGAAGCCACCCCGATCCTCTGCGCTTGTTACATTTATAATAATAAAAGCATAGTATGCTAATTAGACCGGACAGCCTAATGACCTTCCAGATGAAGCTGGGGCTGCCCGGGCTGAGCCCCTTGCATGAATTTCATGCATCGGGCCCCTGGTGGCATTATAAATGTTTATATCACTGGCCCCACTGCTTGCCCAAAGTCATAGGTCAAGTTGTAGAGACAGGATTTGAACCTTAGTCGACTCTTATTTAGAAAACTGAGGAATACAGTCTTGTTTATTGCCCCATCACTAGTGCCTTGCACAAAAATTCATGTGCTTAGTTCATGTGTTTTTTTTTTTGAGTGACTTAACCTTAGATTCCCATTGCTGTCTTCTAGATGTATCATAATCCTCCTTCTCCTCTCCCACCAAGCTAAGATCAGTGAACACCTAGTTCTTACCTATCCTTCCTTTCCTGTGCTCATGACAAATATCATAATCGGTCAGAGAACTCTCTTTTAATGCCTGGACCTTGCTGCATCACGCTACTTACCTAGTGCTTCAAGCACTCATTATTTTTTGATGAGCATCTGCCCTCCCAGTATAGACACAAATTTCTCTTTTATCGCATAATGGCCCTAAAGCTCTCAGAAGACAAAACACGGAGGCATTAATAAATTAGTGGTCTCCTTCTATTGTTCTGGAATTTTTACTTCCGACTCTAACTTTGGCCTAAAATTTGAAAAGTAAACACATCTAGATATAATACAATTCTGTGATCCTGGGTTATCTGCAAATAGTCCACAACTGAGAATATTATCTATAATTTCCTATAATGTTACCTTCTATTTGAATAAACTTTACTTTCTCTTACTTATTTTCACACTCAACCAATGAGGTAGGCTTTATTATTTATTTCTTACAGATGAGGAAACTCAAAGAGAGGTTAAGTGACTTGGCTAACATCACACAGTGGGTAAGTTGCAGAACCTGTACCAAAACCCAGATCCTTTTTTTTTTTTTAATTAAAATTTTGTTGCCCTAGCCAGTTTGGCTCGGTGGCTAGACCTGCAGACCAAAGGGTCCTGGGTTCAATTCTGGTCAAGGCTGCAGGCTTCTCCCTGGCCTAGGCCCTGGTTGGGGCGCATGCGGGAGGCAGCCAATCTATGTGTTTCTCTCACATTGATATTTCTCTTTGTCTTTCCCTCTCTCTTCCACTCTCTCTAAAAATCAATGGAAAAATATCCTCAGGTGAGGATTAAAAATTTTTTTCGTTAATTTATTAATTTGAGAGAGAGGGAGGGAAAGATATCTAATTGCTGTTCCATTTATTTAGCTTTTGTTGCTGTTGTTCTTGTCTTTCCACTTAGTTATGCATTCATCGGTTGCTTCTTGTATGTTCCCTGACTGGAGACTGAACCCACAAACTTGGTGTATCGGGACAATGCTCTAACCAACTGAGCTATCTGATCAGGGCCAATTTTATTTTTATTTCTAGTCTTTTATTGCCTAGTATAGCAGCACTATTTCTATTGTTCCACTGTTTTTCTAAAACAATAGTTTTCAATAATCAGTCACATGAAGGTGACCTTCATAATAATTTTTGTTCCAATATTATTTTTGACTAATTATGATAAAACAGTCACAGAATCACTGTTTTTTTTAAATTTATTACAGATCTCTATTTTGTGTGTGTGTGTTTTGCTGCTATTGTCTTTTTTTTTTACATTGTATAGGTTCAGTACTGTGCATGCCTGAGGACTGGATTATTTTGCATCCTCAGTGCTCAGTGAGGTGCCAGGCTCGACACATGTCTGCAGAGCTGTTTCAAAGTTATCCCCAAGGTTACACAACCTTAATGCTCAGGTGTGTGCTGAGTTTCCAAAATCATATAATTTTACTTTTTAAAAATAAAGATGACTGCCCTAGTTGGTTTGGCTCGGTGGATAGAGTGTCAGCCTGTAGACTAAGGACCCCAGGTTTGATTCTGGTCAAGGGCATGTACCTTGGTTGTGGGCACATCCCCAGTAGGGGGTGTGCAGGAGGCAGCTGATTGATGTTTCTCTCTCATCGATTTTTTTAACTCTCTATCCCTCTCCTTTCCTCTGTAAAAAATCAATAAAATATATTAAAAAAAAAAAGATGACTGAGAAAATGGATAACCAAATTTAAGTTGCATATAAGCCTCTTCATATATAAGACACCACAAATCACACATATTTTTAAAAAATAGTTTTTTGGTGTTTTTTGTTTTGTTTGTTTTAGCACAGGTATCTTGAGTTTTAGCAAGGAAAATACAGTTGTTGTAGGATCACGATTAGTATGAAATGCTTTGTGACTCAGCCAACCACTAGCTGACCTCAGGATGCAAACCTTAGCTGGCCTCATCCCTCCTGGGGTTTTTCCACATTGTTTTTATAGTTTTCATTTCAAATAATATTAGCTTGAGCCGCCAATGTAACCAAGTCTTTGTTCTCCTCTGATTGTTCCTCTAGTAGAACTGACAATAGAAGTCTTTTCTCTGGCTCTGGTTAAGTACAAATCCACTATCAAGTGGACACAGGGACTTAGTGGGCTCAAGGCTTTTATCACCAACCCCAGATACCTACAAATATATGTCAAGGACAATGGTATAAATCACCATCCTTGGTATTATTGTCATCATGATAACTACCACTTATTGAGTCCTTACTATGGGAGCAGGTATTCTACTGAGCCTATTAGCTATTCTTGTAATTTTACCCTTCACAATAATTCTATGGAGAAGCTTCTACAATTTTCTTTCTACAGATAGTGAAATTGAGACTCAAAGAAGTTAAGAAATGTATACACGTGCAGTTATCTAATCTAATAAAAGAGCAATATGCAAATTGACCCTCACTCCATTATACCCACAAGCCACACCCACCAACTACATCCACCAACCAATCAGGAGCAAATATGCAAGTTAACTCAACTAAGATGTCGGCGGCCATGGAGCTGGAGTTGCCCTGGGCAATGGAGGAAGCCAGGGCCCTATGGGCCCTGAGCTCTACTCAAGGCTACAAAGTTTCAATTATAGAAGATAAACCCCAGATACCTGCCAGGCTGGGACCTTGGGTTGCCAGGGGCAACCCAGGCTTCCAGCAGGCATGGGGGAGAAGGACCAAAGCAACAAAGTTTCAATTATAGAAGTTAAATAAATCCCAGATATGTGCTTTCAGCCAGGCACCCCAGTAGGGAGCCAAACCCTGAAGGAGCTGTGGGCAGCCTGAAATGGCCCTCTGCCCCTCACCCAGGCTGGCCAGGCACCCCAGTAGGAACCTGAATCCTGAAGGGGCTGTGGGCAGCCTGAAATGGCCATCAGCCCCTCACTCAGGCTGGCCAGGCACTCCAGCAGATGGACATCCCCTGAGGGGTCCCAGACTGCGAGAGGGCACAGGCCGGGCTGAGGGACCTACCTGAGTGCACAAATTTTTGTGCACCGGGCCCCTAGTAATAAATAATAGAGAGAGATTCCATGTCACTTTTACCCAGTTTAGCCCAGGGGAATGTCTTGCAAAACTATACTACAATTTCCTAACCAGGATATTGAATTGGTAGAATTCACAAATTTTGTTGTTGTTGTTAATCCTCACTGGAGGATATTTTTCCCCATTGATTTTTTAGAGAAGGGATGAGGGGAGGGAAGCAGAGAGGGAGAAACATCCATTGGTTGCCTCCCGCACATGAGCCTGCAACCGAGGTATATGCCCTTGACTGGAATCGAACCTGAGACCCTTCAGTCCACAGGCTGACAGTCTATCCACTGAGCAAAACTGGCTAGGGTGAATTCACAGGTTTTAGCTCTTATTCAATGTGGCATATTTTCTTTTAAAACACTTATAATCCACATCCATAGACTTACCCCATTTAAAGTATGCAGTTCAATTATTTTAGCATATTCACAGTTTTACAACCACTGCCACTACCTAATTCCAGAACATTTCATTACCCCCAAAAGAAACTCCCTACCTATTAGCAGTTACTGCTCATTTCTTTCCCCACCCCCACTAAAAATAGACTACCGTTATTCTACTTTCTGTCTTTATAATTTGCCTATTCCGTACATTTCATATAAATGTAAGCATACCTATATGGCCTTTTGTGACTGGCTTCTTTCACTGAGCATAATGTTTTCAAAGTTCATCCATTTTGTAGCACGAATCAGCATTATATTCCTTTTTAAGGCTGAATAATATTTCATTGTGTGGATTATATCACATTTTATTTATCCATTTGCCAGTGGATGGACATTTATGTTGTTTCTACTATTTTGCTATTATGAATAATGTTAATATGAATATTGCTACACATGTTTTTGTGTGGACAAATGTTTTCATTTCTCTTGGGTATATACTTAGGAGTGGAATTGCTGGGTCATAGGATAACTCTGTGGGACTACTAAACTGTTTTCTACAGCATCTGCATCATCTGCCATTCCTGCCAGCAATGGGAGAGTGTCCCAATTACTCTACATCCTCACCAACACATGTTATCTGTCTTTTTTATTAAGGTCATTTCATTGGGTGTGAGGTAGTAACTCACCATGGTTTTGATTTGCATTGCTCTAATGGCTAATGATGTTGAGTATCTTTTCATGTGCTTGTTGGCCATTTGTATATCCTCTTTGGCTAGAGGTAAGTTATTTTTGAAAGTTCTGAATGTACTTAATGATAAAGCGAATGTGACAATGTGTTTACTATATTTTGATAGTAGAAGACAAAATATGTATGTTATCTATTTATACACTCGCTCATTAGACATCTTCTGAGTAACTCTGATATTTTAGCTACCAGAGTACAGAGAGAATAAATCAGATAGTCAATCACGAGAGATGGTACCAATAAGGTTCTGGGCACTTAACTTATCATCCAGATGATTCATCTACATTTCTGGCAGGGGCAGAAAGGCAGTGAGACAAGGTCCTTGATCTCTAGTAGCTCACTCTTAGTGGGGAATACAAACACATACACACATCATTACAATCCCATATGGTCCATATAATAGCAGTTGTTTGTCTAAAGAACTATGGGAGCACAGAGGAAGGAGGAATTAACTCTGCTGGGCATCGAGGAAGGGTTCACAGGAGAGGCGACATTTAACCTTGGTGTTATAGAATGTTTAGACATTTGACAGAGGAAGAAAACAGAAAGGCATTATAGGCCTCAGGCACAGCATGAGCTGAGGTGGAGGGTGCAAAGTAAGGCTGGAAGGGAGTGTGGGCCAGGCTATGCAGAGCCACACTAAGGAGCTTCTATCTACAGTGTGGGTGTTTTTCTTTAAGCCTCATCTGAGGATATTTTTTTCCATTGATTTTTAGAGAGTGGAAGGGAGAGGGAGAGACAGAAACACCAATGTGAGAGGTGCACATCACTTGACTGGCTCCTGCACGCGCCCTGACCAGGGCCGGGAGCCTGCCACCAAGGAACGTGCCCTTGACGGAATTGAACGCGGGACTTTTTCAGTCTCCAGGCCGACACTCTATCCACTGAACCAAACTGGCTAGGGCTACAATGTGGATTTTGATATATTTTTTTTAAAGCAGAAGAATGGTGAGATTGGATCTGAGATTTAGGAGATTGCTTTGGGGGCAACCAAGTAGGTGTATTAAGAAGTTGGCAAATTCTATAAAGGTCCAACTAGTAAACATTTTTGGCCTTGCTAAAATATGATCTTCATCACAATTTAGTCTGAAAGCAGAACAGACAATACTTAAACGGATAAGCCTGGCTGTGTTCCAATACAGCTTTATTTACAAAACCAGGCGGAGTGGATTTGTTGGAAAGGCCATGGTTTACTGCTCCTAGATTAGAACAAAGGAAGAATGAAAGTAAAAAGACTGGACTATCCAGAAGCTCTCTCATTAATGGTGAAAATCAAAACGGAGCAAGGGAATTGAGACTTTTAACTGAGGCAGAAAGAAGACTTTAGACTTCAAGAAGAGTCAGGTCCTCAACATGGGCTGGACTGGAAAGTGGAACTGTGCTCCCCACCCCTGGCCCGTGTTTCCTACAAGATAAGCCAGAACTCCCTCTCAACTCCAAAGCACATCACTCATCATGCAGGCCCTGTGGCAGCAATGAGGAGGTGTGCAGCCTAACCCAGTGACAGTCCTGCCAAGGAACCCACAGCCAAGGCAAGGAGAAGCCTAGGTAATGAGGCAGAAAGATCATTTGGCTTGAGCTAGGAAGGCTTGACTCCAGTTAATTTAAGTAAATAATTTGTCCAGATCACTTCCTAGAAGCAAGAGGTGGGATGCACAGGTGGGCCTGAACTAGGGCCAGGAAAGTTAGGAGCAGGTGCCTTCTTGGCCTCTCTCGGGCTCCATGGACTCTGCAGGCTTTGCACACTGGCTTTCTACTTTCCTTGTGCAACCGGCTCAACAGTCAACGTGGGGTGGAGACACGGAGGTTTATGAGTAGCCCTATAAAAATATGAGGGCTTTCAAAAAGCCGTTTAAAAGGCTCTGCCTGCAGATGAAAACTGCCAAACTTCTTTGCTCTTGGCTAGGATTATGTCAACTCACGTAACACTGGTTATCCCAGACCCATCAGCTGCTCTGATTGGCTGCTGGTGACATAATATCAGTTCCTGAAGATGATTGGTGGGCCAGCTGCCAGGCCACTGAGCTGGAGGAAAGTGGAGGACTTGGACAGAATAGTGCATGCCCAGGATGGGAACAGCCCGGGACACAAGCAATTAACATCCTTTAAAGCGTTGGACCCGTTTTAAACAAAAATTAGGCCTTTAAGCTTGTGAAATCTCTGTACCTTTCCTGAGGCGCGCCTGGGTTCCTTTGTGTTGCTTTTGCCTCCTCTTGCCCCAGGTGTATGTCTCTCTCCCTAGAGACTCACAGACAGGTGCTGACAGGTCTGCCTCCACTCCCAGTCCCCCTCTCTCTGCCCAAACATGCTCTCTGGAGCCCTGCGGTGGGCAGCCAAATTCCCCCCTCTGCAGCCCAGGCCAGGCGGAGCACTAGGGTCCTTCCCTACTCCAAGTGGCCACCATACCAGCATCTCAAGCTGTGGCCTTGTGCAGCTGCAGGCATCCTCCTTAAGAAATTCTCCCAACAGGGCAAAGCCACAGCGGGAGGAATACACTAACAGGAAACAAAAAGGTGCAGGCACAGGTGGGAGGGGAGTGTTTTCTTCAACAGGAACAGTAACTAGGGGTTGGGGACCGGCTCCCCTGGTGAGTCACTGCACATACTCTCCTCTTGGCTGGCTACCAAAGGAAAAGAGAACATATGCAGTAGTTGGCCTCATGGGACAACGCGGGGCATTTGAGAAAGGTTTCGGGTTTGCAGAGAACAGCACAGCACAGCCTGCTAGGGAAGCTGCTGTGCGCTGGGATTCTAATGTTCCTGGCTCTCAGCAAACTTGCTGTGGAGTTTGGGGCTTCCTCTTTGAGTCTTATCTGTTGAATGGGGGAATATAATGCAATCTTATCTAGGCCTTTTCCAGTTCAGTTTTCTCCTCCTCATGGAACACTGGTGACTCAGGAGCTGGTGAAGTGTTCTGATGCCAAGAATATGACCCCTACCTGTCCTTTAGTAAGCTCCTACTATGTGCCAGGGCTTTCCATACATTAATGCTAATCTCGAGACTAATCCTGCCAAGAAGGTACTACATCTATCTTAAGAAGAGGAAGCAGTTTCCAAGAAAGATAGTAACTTGACCAATGTCACATAGCTAATGCTCTTTTTTTAAAAATCCTCAAACAAGGATATTTTTTCCACTGAACTTTTTTTTGAGAGTAGAAAGGAGGGAGGGAGGGAGGAGGAGAGAAAGAAACATGGATGTGAGAGAGACACATAGATCGTTTGCCTCTTGCACATGCCCCGACCGAGGACAGGGATCAAACCTGCAACCCAGGTATGTGCCCTGACCAGGAATCAAACTCGAGATCATTTGGTGTGCAGGTTGGCTCTCTGACCACTGAGCAACACCAGCCAGCACTGCACAGCTAATATTCTTGACTTAAATCCAGGTCTTTCTGACTTCAAAGTCTCCCAAATATGATTTTTTTCTTTTTTATTTGCTTTTTAAAAAAGCTAATAACTAGTACTTGTCAATTTTTTTCCCCCTCAACATTTTTACTTGATGACTACTATCAAGTACTAGCATAACATTCAAACCTATTGGCAAAAGGATATTGGAAATGAATGTCATGGAGACACTTGGAAGCTGGAACCTGATTGGCTCAACAGTTTGTTTTCTCCATGAGCCAATACGCTTATGGTTGAGATTTTGTCATTTGTAACAGTATGCACAATTAATTAAACAGGAGTTTCTAGCCCACCCGGATGCTAAATCCATCTATATATTCTGAGCTAAATCATGGTTCACATAATGAGCAATAGAAACACCAGTGTTTCATCATCTTCTGCAAAGGAAGCTGACTTTTGGGTGCTCTGCCGCCTAAAACAGGTTTGAGCAGCCTCGGTCTCCCACTCTATGAATGCACACTTTATGCGCAGGAAAACTTCCTGGACAAAACAGAGCAAGGGAAAGTTCTCTCACCATCTTAGAAGCCATAACCCTGGGGGTTGTTTTCTTCTCTTCCCCAGAATCAGAAAACATTCTTCCCTTTATAGGTGCACCTGGAAAGTTTTCCATCAAAACACGCTGACAGACAAGCCCTCGACCCTCCCAACAAAAGCAGTGATTGAGTTCAGTGTGGCTATTAACTAGGTGGCCAGGCTAGCACAAGATCAACTAGTTGTGCCATGGGCAGAGGAGGGAGCACTTTCCATGAAGCAACCACATGCCGCGGGTCCAGGGGCGGAGCCTGCCTTCATCTGACTCCCAATACTTCCCCTGACCTAACTTCTCTCCCTTTGAGACCATGAATACTTTCCTTATTACTATCTCCAAATGACCTCCCGACATTCCCTGTGGGCTCTGGAGATCTGCTCACCATCTTCCTTTCTGTCACATTCCCTCACACTATCCTGGAGATTGTCCATACTCACATGAACAATTCACCCTTCAACTATGTTTTCCAGGATAGCATTACAATTTCCTCAAGGTGGCCAGGACCTGGCTGTTCTGTAGTCACATCTTTACTATGTAAAATGTTAAAAAATTTAAGAGCTGTGTATGCTAAGAAGTTTTAAAATAAAATCATGCCTTTGTGCTGATGGAAGTAACTCAATTCAGATCTGGATGTCATGATTATTTACTCAAGTAGTATGAGCTGGATCCTAAAGGTAACCATTTGAGCTTTTACTTTTTTATTTAGAGCTAATGTAGCTCTAAAAAGGGGTTGAGAATCTCCAAAAAGGAGTTGAGGTGCTACTAGTGATGTCAGGATTAATATCACTGCAGTTTTACAAATAAGAAAACGGAATATTAGAATAAACGTTGTCCCCAGGATCACAGTAATTTGCATAATGAACACTTGAACTTGAATCTAAGAGGTATAGTGGGAAGAGCACAGTGCAAAATGGGAAAATTAATACCTACCTGGCAGGGTTATTGTAAGGAAAATGACATAACTTATGTACAGTGTGTGTGTGTGGGGAGAGGAGGCAGAAGATACTTAAGTAGTGCTATGTTTACCCTCCTATCTTCAAATTCAGAGCTCTTTTCATTACATCACACAGCCTCTTCCTCACGGAATTCATCAGAGAGGATATTATATGTAAGTTTTACAATGGATATAATACTACAAGTCATTTAATTAGAAACTCATGCCAACCCTTGCAAAGTAGGTGTTCTCCCCATTTTCCAGGAGAGGAAACGCAACTTCTTAGAGGATACATGATCTCCCAAGGCCACTCTGGTGACAAATGGTACAGTTGGGATTTGAACCCAGGTTTGACTACCCCAGAGGCCACACCTTTCCCATTAACTCACACAGTCACGTTCTGAGTTGATAATTAAGGTTCTAATAGCAATAAGCATAGAAAGAATATGTATATGTTATTTCCCTTAGATATGTTAATACTATGTGGAAATATTATTTAGGAACTGGAAAGTGGGAATGTCTTCACTTCTGTCCTGTGAATTAAGAAACGAAGGTGAAATTGAGAAGAGTGTTAGCTACATAATAATAATAATAATAATAATAATAATAATAATAATAAATATATAATCATATGTAAAATAACCATAAAGTTCACATATCAACCTGATAGAAACAACCTGCTTAGGTTCATGTTTTTAAAATAAATGTATTTTAAATGTATAAACAAGTTAAACATTTCTAAAATTCTCACTTTTTTTGGGAAAAAATATCTGCATTTTTGTCTTGAATAAAAATTTCTTGAAAATATGTTTGCTGGAACCAAGATGGCGGCATGAGGTATATACCTAAATGCGCAGCCTCCACAACTATATTTTTAAATACAACTATACAGATAAACGGCCATCCTCCAGAACCAAGGGAGGGGAGGCTTTGCAACCAGAAGGCAAGAGAAGGAGTGCTTTGAGACTGAGTGGAAGCTCCCTGCACCAAAACTGAAAGGTACCGAGGGATGTGCGGAACGGAGGCGGCAGAGTGGAGGCGGCAGCGCAGAGGCGCTGCGACGCGGGTGAAGGGGAGCGGCGGCTGCGCTTGGTCTGGTTCGCAGCTAGAGAGGAGGTTGTGGACTCCCGGGGTCGCAAAGAGTGTGGCGCGGGATGCAGGGCAGCGGGGCTGAAGACTAGGGATTTTCTGCCAGTGCTGTTCGCAGGAGTCACTGGCGCGGAGATTTGGGGACTGAGAGGCGCGCGCAGACTCAGCCGTGGAAAAGCAGCCATTGTGGGTTGCTCCGCCCTGTGACTCTGAGACCCCGCCCCACCCCACCTACAACCCCGCCCAAGCTGTGTGCCTGCCAGCCTTCAGCATAAATCAACCTGCAGCCGGGGCAGAACTCCAAAAGATCCAAACCCCAAACAACAAGGAGAAAAGCCCGCAGATCATTTCCTCCCAGTGATACCTCCCA
>PVJC01019263.1:8018-30518 GCA_004026665.1 Murina feae
CCCCCACCCACTGTATCACATCATCCAATACATCTGAACAATCCCCCACCCTCTGTATCAGAGCATCCAACAGATCTGACTGAATCCCCCACCCTCTGTATCACATCATCCAACACATCTGACCGAATCCCCCAGGTGCTATCTGGTCGCCCTGGCCTGCCTGCAGCAAGAATCCTGTCAGGTCAGTTTTGCAAAAAATGACTTCACGCTCTTAGTATTTCCCATCCAGGACCACTACCCCGTCTCTTGGCTATAAATCCCCATTTGTTCACGTTCTATTCAGAATCGACTTCGGTTCTATACTGAGGTCTCTTTTGCCCTGTTGCAGAGTCCTGACAAAAATCTGTTTTCACCTCTTTAACTGCTGTACCACTCTGGTTTTCTCTTTCTTTCTTTCTTTCTTTCTTTCTTTCTTTCTTTCTTTCTTTCTTTCTTTCTTTCTTTCTTTCTTTCTTTCTTTCTTTTTTCTTTCTTTCTTTCTTTCTTTCTTATTGTTGTTATCTCTGATTTTCTTTGACATGCCAGCTTGAGATGATGAAAAAGTTCTGGAGATTGGTGGTGATGGTTGCAAAACAATGTGAGTGTACTTAATTCCACTTAAAAAGGGGGTTAAAATAGTAAATTTTATGTTATGTAAGTGTTCCCTCAAAAAATGAAGCTAGATAGTTTTAAAAAACAGGATTTAAAATGTTTAAATATATAAAGGAAACATTAGTCCAGATATCCTACAATAGTTCCTCCTTAGTTCATTGGTTTGTCTTAGAGTGCTCAGCCTTTCTTTTAGGGTTGCCAGAGGAAAATACAGGACACCAAGTTAATTTAAATTTCAGATAAAATTTACATTCTTATACTAATACTAGGGGCCTGGTGCAAAAAAATTTGTGCACTCAGGGGGTGGGGGTCCCTCAGCCCGGCCTGTGCCCTCTTGCAGTCGGGGCACCTCAGGGGGGGATGTCCACCTGCTGGCATGCCTGGCCAGCCTGGGTGAGGGGCTGAGGGCCATTTTCAGGCTGCCCACAGCCCCTTCAGGGTTTGTGCACTGGAGGGTGGGAGGGCTGGTGAGTGCAGGCCTGGACGTTTCCCACTGGACGGTCCACGATCGCACACGCCTGGTGGGCCCCCACCGCTGAGGGGACACACCTGGCACAGAGCTGTATCAGAGCATCCAACACATCTGACCAAGGTGTTGGATGCTCTGATACAGAGCTGGGTGGCGAGCCAGAGGCAGACGCTGGTGCAGGATCCCTCGGTGGGGCCCTGCTGCTGAGCAAACACACCCGGGGTGGAGCCGGGCAGCGGACTGGCTTTGGATTCTCTGCACTGTGCAGCAGATGGTCCCACATGCCCTGTGGAGGCCCTGGGGGAGTGGAGCCAGGCAGTGGACCTGGGACGGGCACTCCTGGATGCCCCGAGGAGGCCCCAGGCCGGACCCCTCCCCCCCCACTGAGTTGACACACCTGGCACAGCTATGCCGGCCACAGTGGCTCCCAGTGCAGAGCTGCCCTGCCAGCCTCCATCTTGGCTGGGTGAATTTGCATACAGCCGCTCTGATTGGCTGGTGGGCGTGGCCGTGAGCAGAGGCTCAGCCAGCCTAGGCAGGCAGTTGCAACAGAAGCCTCTGGTTTGCTCTAGCTCCATGGCTGCTGGTCTCCATCTTGGCTGGGTTAATATGCATACAGCTGCTCTGATTGGCTGGGAGGCATGGCTTGGCTGGTGGGCATGGCTTAGGTGTCTCAGGTAATGTTCAATTTGCATATTACTCTTTTATTATATTAGATATATTTACAAGCGGCCTGGTACACAAAATTCTTGCACAGAGGGAGGGGGTTCCTCAGCCCAGCCTGCCCCCTCTCACATATTGGGAGCTCTCAGGGTGTGTCCTACTGACAGCGTAGGGCCGCTCTCTGCTCTCCTTGGGGAGCGGGCCTAAGCCGCAGTCTGGCCTCCCTTTGTGGGAGGCAACCAGGCTAATCAGGGGAAGCCACCAGCCCCATCACCTTGCTGCTGCAGCCACTGCCAGTCACCACAGCCACCAAGGTGTTTTCATCAACACGAACTCCAGTCTCTTCACCATGAAAAAATGATAACTTTCTTTAGGCATTTTCAAGATGTGTCTTTCATAGGATATGACATTTCTTTCTTTCTTTTTTTCTATTCTCATTTGAGGATATATTTCCATTGATTTTTAGAGAATGTGGAAGAGAAGGGAAAAACAGAGAGAAACATCAAAGTGAGATGAACACTTTGATTGGTTGCCTCCTGCATGAGCCCTGACCTGGGCCCTGGCCAGGGAGGATCCTGCAACCTAGGTACATGCCCTTGGTCAGAATTGAACCCAGACCCTGCAGTCAGCAGGATGAGGCATTATGCACTGAGCCAAACTGGCTAGGGCAGGATATGACATTTCTTAGCCCTCCAGAAGTGAACCTTCATTTTTTTTCTCCAGGAGTGTGGTAGAAAAACCCTAGATCACCTTTAGGGATTCTTATTACCCAAGTTACTAAGAATATTGCCAGTGGCATACAGGGAGCTTAGCCAATGAGCTGTAAGAAAAGGTGTTTCCTCTGTAGTTCACTCCAATCACTGGCTCCACCCCTGCCCCTCCAATCCCAGCTCCACCCCTGCCCAGGCCTGTAACCTCTGGCCGAGGCTGCAGGCCTGGGCAGAAGACCCGAAAGTGTCTCTGATTGCCAGCTTCACAGAGCCCAGGCCTCTGCGATCACCGGCTCTGATTCTGCCCCCTGCCATTGCCAGCTCTGCCCTTGCCCCACTGGCAGCCTCTGGCCAAGGCTGCAGGCCTGGGCAGGAGACCCACAGACCCCTGCATTGCTGGTTCCGCCCACGCCCAGAAGGGGCAGGCTCTCCCTCTGCCCCTTCGATCACCAGCTCTGCCCCTGCCCAGGCCCTGAGATCGCCAGCTCAGCCCCTACCCCACTGCAGCCTCTGGCCAAGGCTACAGGCCTGAACAGGGGACCCCAGACCCCTGCCTTGCCAGCTCCACTGGTGTCCAGACCCCTGCATGCACAGGCTCCACCCCTACCCCTGCAATCGCTGGCTCTGTGGAGCCCAGGCCTCTTCGATCTCCGGCCTTGCTTATGCCTGGGTAGGGCACCCTCATACCCCTCTGATCACCGGCTCTTCCCCTGCCCCCAATAATCATCGGCTCTACCCTTGCCCATGCCTGAGGCCTCTGGTGAAGGCCTCTGGCCTGGGCAGGAGACCCCCAGCCCCCTCTGATCGCCAGTTCTGCCTCTCGGGCTCCTGCCTCTCCCACCACCTGCTTGGCTAACAGACTTGAGCACTTCAGTGGTGGGGCTGAGCCAGACTGAGCGCTGCGATCTTGTGGCTGTGGGGATGGCCATCTTTGTCATGGAGTGACCCCTAATTTGCCTATTACTCTTTAATTAGGTAGGATTTGGCTATGGGTGCCACCATCTTGTGACTATGGGGGAAGCCATCTTGTGGCTATGGGGGTGGACATCTTTGTGACGGAGTGATTGCATATTAATGTTTTATTAGATAGGATAAATTTACAATCACTAATATATACTTATACATATACATATGTCCAAAACTAAGCACAGGACATACTTAAACTAAAAAATTATTTATTACTTATTTGAAATTGAAAATCACATAGGCATCTGATATTTTTATGTGCTAAATCTGGCAACTCTACTTTCTTCCTAATACTCCCTGAGTTTTGTCCTCCTTACCTGCTCCTCCTTCTGGGGGAGTTAGGTTGAATAGTCTTTTTTTTTTTTTTTTAATGTATTAATTTTAGAGAAAGAGAAGAAGAAAGGGAGGAAGGGAAGGAGGAAGGCAGGGAGGGAGGGAGGGAGGGGAAAGGGAGGGAGAGAGAAACATTGATTTGTTCTTCCACCCATTTATTCATTCACTGGATGCCTCCTGTATGTACCCTGACTGGGGATGGAACCTGCAGCCTTGGTGCATTGGGATAATGCTCTAACCAACTGAGTTACCCATCCAGGGCTTGGATTGTCTTCTTTTCTTTTCTTTTCTTTTTAATACTTTTTAAAAAATTGATTTTAAAGAGTGAGAAAGGGAGAGGGAGAGAGAGAGAGAAACATCAATGAGAAAGAAAAACATCAATTGGTTGCCTCCCGGGGATCAAACCTGAAACCTAGGTATGTGCACTTACTGGAAATTGAACCCTCAACTTTTTTGGTGTATGGAACGATGCTCCAACCAACTGACCACCCAGCTGTGACCTTTGCTTCACATTTTAATTTAGGGACTCAGGTTCCTTCCATTAATGGCTCTACTATCTAAAACATAGGGCTTACGCCCTGGTCGTTGTTTCCTTGTTTTTGTTTTTGTTTTTGTTTTTTCAGTGGTTAGAGCATCTGCCATGCACCCAGAATCACAGGTTAGATTCCTGGTTCCATCCCAAGCCTCTGTCAGGGTGGGTGTTGGAAGCAACCAATTGATGCACCTCTCTGAAAATCAATGGGGAAAAATACCATCAGGTGAGAATTAATAAGACAACAACAAAAATAAATAAATAAAGCCCTAGTTGTTTCCCTTGATCATTAGTGTCGGCCCAAGGACTGAAAGGTCCTGGGTTCGATTCTGGTCAAGGGCTGGGTTACAGCTCGATCCCTAGCCCTAGTTGGGGCACATGTGGGAGGCAACCAATCAATATGTCTCTCTCACATTGATGTTTCTTTCTCTGTCTCTCCCTCTTCCTTTCACTCTATCTAAAAATCAATGAGAAAAATATCCTCGGGTGGGGATTGATAATAAACAAACAAAACACTGGGCTTCCAAAGTTGGAAGGGGAAAGAGCATAAAGAGGTTGTGGGAGGTTTGCTGGGACAGGCCTGGAAGCAGCATATAGCATTCCATTCCACTGGCTACGCGAGGCTGGGAAAGATCGTCTATCTCTGTGCCCAGGAGGAAGAGCTGGCCCGTTTCTGCAACCATGCTCAGGAGGTGAGAAAATGTACAGTTCAGAGTGTAGTGGAGAATGAACGAGACCATAAACAGGTTGGTGTTGCTGAAGTTCAAGGCAGAGAGGGGTGGGATGAGATTAGAGAAGTAAATAGGAACCAGACCACAATACTAGGTACCATTTTTGGAGACTACATATATAATCTCAATTATGACATAGTACCTGAATTGTGGAGAAGAGGCAGGAGATGTTCTGTGTGTATTTGTTTTGCATAACAATCCTATTTCCTAACAAGTGTATAGAGTTTCATTGTGTAAAATACATGTACATATACAATATTTAATACTTATTAAGATTAGTGAGGAAAGGGTCTGTCATTCATTAGTACAATTGGAGAAAAAATGAGCCTTTGAGAGATGAAGACCTTATCCAAGGTCAGATAGGTTCATCTCTTTCTAAGCACTCTTTTCCACTATATTCTGTCACCTCTCTAAGAGGGTCTCATGTGTCATAGTAAAGAGTCTAGACTTGAGCCACCTCTTCCTGTTGCCAAACTTGGGCTCCCTCAGATTTATCTCTAAGTAGTGGCGTGGAGGGGCAGGGAGGGAGAGGCCAGGAAGGACTTCACGAAACCATAACTGAATCCTTTGGTCAGCACCTGCCCCACCCAGGTAAGGAAGGGCTCCATTTTCAGAGGAGGGGACAGGGAACTTTTGTACGCTTCTTTGAGCCCAAAATGACCCACATGAAGACGTTAAAGCTCTCCTCCTCCCACCCCCCTCTTCCCTCCTCCTAATCCTGGCCTCCTCTACAGCTGAGGACCATGGCTGGGAAAAGAAGGGGGAGCATATACGGGACAACAGGCAGGCCAACTTATCCATTAGTCACAGTAGACACAACATTTTAGGGGCCCACAAAAATATTTTAATTAAAATCAGAAGAAGAAAATGAGTTTTAGATTGAAGAAGATATTTTAATATAGAATCCTATATAATAAAGAGGTAATATGCAAATTGACTGCCACACCCTCACACAAGATGGATTCCCCCATGTGGTCAAAGATGGCCACCCTCCTGTGTGGTCACAAGATAGCTGGGGGATGGGGGGAAGAGCAGTTGGGGGAGACCAGGCCTGCAGCAGAGGGCAGTTATGGGCAACCAGACTGGCTGGGGAGGGCAGTTACGGGTGACCAGGCCTGCAGGGGAGGGCAGTTGAGGGCAATCATGCCTGCAGGGGAGGGGAGTTGGGGGCAATTGGGCTGGCAGGGAAGCAATTAGGCATCGATCAGGCTGGCAGGGAAGTGGTTAGGAAGCAGTTAGGGGCAATCAGTCAGGCAGGCAGGCAAGCGGTTGGGAGCCCGCAGTCCCAGATTGTGAGAGGGTTGTCTGACTGCCGGTTTAGGGATTGGACATCCCCTGAGGGGTCCCAGATGGGAGATGGTGAAGGCTGGGCTGAGGGACAACCCCAACCCTTACCCCCAGTGCATGAATTTCATGCACTAGGCCTCTAGTATTAACATGTTCATCTGTGAGCCAGTATAAAGTATAACTTTTAATATTTTTTAATAGAATAAGGTTCCTGACCTGGCCTAGTGGCTCATTTGGTTGGAGTGCAATCCTGTTACCTGAAAGGGGACCTGGCCCTTATATGGGTTCTTGTCTTCTTGCAGGAAAATTTCACAATGTGAGTCCAGATGACCATGAGGAAGCACCTATTAAACGGGGCTATGAAACAAGAAAGGGCTTAGCAGAGAGGAAGCAACAGGAGAGCCGAGGCTGGGAAGTCAGAGGGAAGGGTCCTTGGGAACAGGTTCAGGGGATGAGCTGCCGCTGCCCATTGCTGCCTGGTTGCAAGTCGCTTGGGGTCCCTTAGGGTTTAGGAGGTGCATGTCTGTGGGGAAAAGTGGGGGAAGAAGAAGGGAAATGGAATGGTGGGGGCTTCCCAGAAGGAGAGCACACATTGGGTCCTTTGTCTTGAAGTTTTATCTCTTTCTCAGAGGTGGGAATCTTAGGAGAGGTCACAGGGCTGGGTTTCAGCAGAGTATGAGTCAGTTTTCTAGGTGTGCTCCTCCCGGGCGTGGTCTTCACTGATTGGTCGGTGTCAGGGCTAGGGTAGGGGGCATCAGTCATCGCAGCTGGTCTGGTGTTGCCTACCTGGTTTTGCTGCTTTTCTGCGTTGGCTCTGAAATACTATTGAGGCCTATATGATATTTCTCGGGAGGTGACCTTCTGTATCTGCTGTGAATTACTCTGTCAGTTTGTTCAGCTGTCTGTCTCAGTTTCCCTATCCCACTTGCCCTGGCTTACCAGACTGTCTCCATCCCCTACACCAAAAACGTTGCAGGTTTGATTCCCAGTTAGGGCATACACAGATAGCAGGTTCAGTTGACAGTGAGGCACATATGTAAGGCAACCTATCGATGTTTTTCTATCATACCGATGTCTCTCTCTCTCTCTCTCTTTCTCTCTCTCTCTCTCTCTCTCTCTCTCTCTCTCTCTCTCTCTCTCTCTCTCCCCCCTTCCTCTCTCTCTAAAAATCAATACAAATATATCCTCAGGTGATGACTTAAAAATTAGAATAAAGTCCCCATGAAGGCAAAGTGCTTAGTCTATGAAAGTCATCATGAGGTTTGGTGTGTGAAAGTAAAGGGTGAGGGGGAAAAGAAGAGGTGTGGTGTGTGTTTCAAGGCAAAGATTGAAGACCCAGGACAGCTGGTTTTCAGTTCTCCAGCTCTTGGATTTAGGGTCCCAGGCTGCCACTGAACTCCACTGACCATGACATGCTCTAAGGAACCTGGAACCTTGAGCCGGGTGCCCACTGCCTTTGTATGTGCATCACAGAGTTGTGCCCCTCCCTTGGTGGTGTAGTGTCTACAGTTCTGAAATCCCAGTAGTGTGGGAGCTGGACACAGAGCAGTGGGACTTATCCTTGAAATAGCTCAGGGAGGATTATCCCAGCCTCACAGCAGCAGCACAGCAGGCTCATTCCCAGGAAGGGGGTGGCCAGAATGGGGATGGGGGGATGGGGGGGTGGGGGGAGTGAGAGAGGCTGGCAAAAACGGGAGGACTGGGGAAGGCAAATGCCCAGCAGAGGCGTCTGGGCAGGGCATGGCAAGGAAGGGGTCCTACAGGGTGGGGCTAAATCTCAGAGGTGGGGTAGTGCAAATAAAGCCACTTCCCTCCGGTGAGCTGAAGCTTGAAAAAAAAAACCCAGCTGGAGGGAAAGAATTTAAATTATAAAAAATTTAAAATATGACTGTGAAATAATTCTTCAAGGAGCTTATTTAACAACCAGATCATTCCAACAAATGAACCATATGTGAAACATCCTCCCCCCTTCCACGGCCCCCACACAGGCACCCTCTCCCTGACCCACACTACCACCCATGCTCAGGTACCTTTTCTGGTCCTCCTTCCCATCTCTTAAAACAAGCAAATACTGAAATTGCACCTCCTCCAATCGGTGACAGGAAGACAAGATCCAGTTTCCTGGGGCCTCATTCAGTGAGGGGAGAATGCCTCCTGATCCTGAAATTGTGTGAATTTGAGGAGGGCAGAAGTAATTAGTATCAAATTGGCTTTCTGACATGCTAATGTTTATGCATAGAGGTGATAATCTAGCAAGGAGGACCAGTCAAAAGTGGGCCAGAGGAACCAGGGATGGGTATGAATCATGGGTGCCTCCTGCAGGCTGAAGATGGGGGTGCAGGGAAGAAGGGGGGGCAATAGGTTCCTGTGTGTCTGGATAGAGATGCTGGGCATAGCAAGATCTGGGTGAAATGGGTCACTGGAGAAAGCGGAAGTTGAGTGGTGAACTGGGGCCCAGAGGGGAGAGGCCATTGTTCTGGGAGCTACTCATCACATGTAGGTATTGAGCACTTGAAATGTGGCTTGTGTGTGCCACTGAGGCACTCTTAAGGTGCTTAATTTTAACAAATTTAAACATAAATTTAAAAATTGATATTCTATCGGAAAACTAAAGTGTGTATGAGACAGCTTGGGGATGTGAATTTACTTTTTCAATCTAATTTTTTGAAATCTAAATACAGACCATACATTCCCAATAAAAATTCAGCATCCAAATTGAAATGTGTTTCTAAGTTAGTATGAAAAATAGTTTTCAAGTACCACATAAATAATTTTTCTTTTTTAAAAAATATATTTTTACTGATTTCCGAGAGGAAGGGAGAGGCAGAGCAATAGAAATATCAATGATGAGAGAGAATCATTAATCAGCTGTCTCCTGCACATCCCCTACTGGAGGTAGAGCCTGCAACTCGGGTATGCGACCTGATGGGAATTGAACTGCGACCTCCAGGTTCATAGGTCAATGCTAAATCACTGAGCAACACCAGCCAGGGTACATTAATAATTTTATATAATTATATGTTGAAATGATAGTATTTGGATATGTGGGTTAAATAAATACATTATTTAAATTAATTTCGCTTTTTTAAAAATGTGGCTATTTAGAAATTTTAAAATCACACATGTTCTCACATTATATTTTTAGTAGACAGCTCTCTAGATGTAAAGGCTGCTAAAGGCACCTAACTCTGGCTTCTGGTGGAAGTGAAGAATTAGAAAGGTGGGTGCAGAGGGTTCTCTAGGGTAGGGTCACAGGTAGCTTGGTGGTGGGGGTGTGGATAGGAAGGGAGTGGAGGCTGGGGTGGGGAGGTAGAGACTACTCAACCTGACAATGTTAAGAATGTGTTTCATGGGGCAGGCTATGTCTTTAGCTTAATAGGGCTTAGGTATCTCTTAGCTCCCCCTAGGTCTTCACCCCTGAGTAACCACTGCATCCTCCATCGTTGTTCATGCGCTGGCAGTGTGTGCTCACCTACAGTGGCATAACCATCACTGGACCATAAACTTCTCCAGCACATAGATCATGCCTTATTTCTCCTTGTATTTTCAGTATCAGCACTATGCTATAGTTACTTAACAATATTTTGCTGATAGGACAGCAGTTCAATTGCTGTCTGCTTAGTGGGCTGGCTAGTGTGTGCATTGGTCTGAAGAGACCTTAAAGAAAGAGGGGCAAACCCCTGAGAGAAGGCTAAAGCCTGCTGAGGGAGAAGAATCCTGAGGAAGTGCTGAAGACCCCTAAGATGTGGAATCAAACTTTGTTTGTGTCAACCCAATAACAGCCCTTCACCCCACTTTTCATCTGTATTATTTGCAGTAGCTTTCTAATTCTTGCTTCCTGCTTCTACTTTTGGCACCTTCAATCTGTTCTCAACATGGTAGCCAGAGGTGTCCTTTTAAAACATGTCAGATCATGTGACTCCTCACCTCAAAACCCTCATCTCAAAGTAAATTGGCCTACACGGCAACAGACTCTAAGGTGAACCCCACACCTCCACCACCTGGTGTTCACACCTTTGCACAACTCCCTTCCCTGGAGTGTGAGCAGAACCTGGGTCTTGCTTCTAACCAAGACAGCAGTTCTCAACCTGTGGGTAGCGAGCCCTTTGGCAGTCAAACAACCCTTTCACAGGGGTTGCCTAAGACCATCCTGCATATCAGATACCGTATTTTCCTGCGTATAAGACAACTTTTTAACTCAAGAAAGTCTCAAAAGTCGGGGGTCATCTTATAGGGCGGGTGCTGAAACTTCCAAGCCAAACTGGAAAATCTGTGGTCGCCGCATACGGTGGGGGAATCTCAAAAACAGCTGCACTCCATTCATTTCAATGGAGCTGGATGGAGACCACAAGTGCCTCTGGTCGGCTCCTTTTTGTGCCACATATGGTCTCTGTCCAGACTTTTTAACCCAGGAAAATCTTCTCAAAAGTTGGAGGTCATCTTATACGCCAGAAAATACGGTATTTACATTACGATTCATAACAGTAGCAACATAACAGTTATGAAGTAGCAACGAAAATAATTTTATGGTTGGGTCACAACATGAGAACCTGTATTTAAAGGGCCAGAAGGTTGAGAACCACTGAACCAAGAGAATACAGCAAAGGGGACAGGGTGTGGTTACATATACATGACTATGCTACATAAGACTGTAAAGCTGTAATGCCCACAGGCAAGCCCTTGCTGCCTTTGAAGAAGCAGGCTGCCATGTTGTGAGCTGCCATATGGAGAGGGCCATGCAGAAGGACCTGTGGAGGCCTCAGGTCCAATGAGAACTGAGGCCCTCTTTCCAGCAGTCTGTAAGGAACCATTGCTGCCATGTGAGCTTGGAAGCAGATCCTTCCCCGGTCAGGCCCCAGATGAGAACCCAGCCCTGGCTAACACCTCTTTGTTTGTAATTGATAAGTAATTCACATACCATAAAATTTTCACCTTTAAAGTGTATAATTCAATGTTTTTAAAATATATTCACAAAGTTAGGCAATCATCACCACTATCTAATTCCAAAATATTTTTGTCACCCCAAAAAGAAACCCCATACCCATTAGCAGTCATTCCCCATTCTTTCTCCCCTAATCACTGAAAACCAACCTATTTTGTCTCCAAGGATAATGTTATTGCAGCCTCACAGAGGCTCCGTCAAGCCTTCCCCAGACTGCTGACCTACAGAAGCTGTGAGGTTCTCACTGTGTGGTGTTTAAAGCTTCTAAGTTTGTGATGAAATTATTGCATGGCAATAGATAACTAACAAAGATTTTGGTTTCTGAAATGGGGTGCTGCTATAACAGGTATTAAAAAGGTGGGAGTGGCTTTGGAATTGTGCAGCAGGCAGAGGCTGGGAGAATTTTGAGGAGAATGAAAAGAAAGCCCAGATTGCTTTGCTTAGACTCTTAGCAGAAATGTGGACTTAGAGGACTTGCCAATGAGGATTCACAGACGGTGGGGTTTTAATAGCAACTGGAGGAAGGGGACCCTTGTTGGATAGTGACAGAAAGCTTAGAAAAATTGTCTCTTGCAGTTATGTGGGAACAGAATGTGTAAGTGATAAATTGGTTGATACTCTCAGGAGATTTCTAAACCAAATGTTGAGGTGCTGCCAGATTTCTTCTTGCTGTTTATAGTAAATGTGAGAGTAGAGAGAAAGCTCACTTAAACACTATTGAGAAGAAAAATCATGACTTGATGATTTTGAAAATGTGCAGCCTCTCCACATGGCAGAAGATGCTAAAATTAAGAAATGGCCTTGGTCTAGAGAAAAGCAGGAAGTGTGATACAATCTTTTGTTAAAACATCGTGAAGATGAAAGGATCAGAGTAGAATTGAGTCAAAAAGAGGGCTGTTCAAGAGATTAAGGATATGCCTCCCAGAACCTCTTAATCCACCACAGCCTTAAGGAAGCTTAAGTGAGCTATCACTCTGATTTCAGGAGTAGCTTCTCACAAAGATCTTGGGTGTGGTTTTTGCCTAATGGAGTGAACCCCGTTGAACTCAACACTAGACACACAAAGCCTTTTAAAATTTTATCTTTATTATTGAAAGTATTACAGAAGTTCTCCCCATTTTTTTTTATCTTCCCACTGACCCCCTCCACCCTGCACCCGCCTCTCCCAGGCCTTCATCATATTGTGTAGGTACATGGGCTATGCATATATGCATGTAAGTTCCCGGGTAATCTCTCCCTACCTCACCTCTGAGATTCAAAGTTCTCTTTTAGAAAGAGCACTGCTATCTTGAACTGTGAGGGACTGAGAGAGTACACAATTAAAGGAAGCTTTAGGATCCCCCAAACTCTACTGGAAAGAAGAAAGCTGATAAAACTACTCAGCTGCAAACATGTGCTATCTTTTATGAAAAAGAAAGGATGAGCTTTATGGAATCTCAGGAGGTGGGGTGATAATTGTATTTGGCAAGTACAATGGACATCAGTCAATGGGGGACAGAGAGCAGAGTGGACAGACTCCAAGCTAATACCAATGACCCCCACTTCATATTCACACCCTTGCATAATCCCCTTCCTTTGAGTATGAACAGGATCTGTTACTTGCTTCTAATCAATAAAGAACAACATAGGTTATAGTATACAGGTGTCCCTCAAAATGTATACATACTTTGAATAATTATTAATTCCAATGGGTTAAATCTGAAAAGAAAGAAACATCAGTTGAACTATCAGCTCTTGGGACACCCTGCATATGTGATTATATATCCACTGGGGGCCTGGTGCACAAAAATTTGTGCACTTGGGGTGTTCCTCAGCCCGGCCTGTGCTCTCTTGCAATCTGGGACCCCTCAGAGGATGTCCACCTGCTAGCGTGCCTGGCCAGCCTGGGTGAGGGGCTGATGGCTGTTTGCAGGCTGGCCAAGCCCCCAAGTGTAGACCCTCACCCCATGGAGGTGTGACCAGCCTGGGTGAGGGGTTGAGGGTCATTTTCAGGCTTCCCACAGTCCCTTCAGGGTTCAGGTCCTTACTGGGGTGCCTGGGAAGCCTGGGTGAGGAGCTAAGGGGCGTTTTCAGGCTGCCCACAGTCCCTTCAGGGTTCAGGTCCCTACTGAGGTGCCTGGCCAGCCTGGGTGCAGGGCTGAGGGCCATTTTCAGGCTTTCAGGCTGCCCACAGCTCCCATTGACCCAACGTCCCAGCAAGGCTGGCTGGAAGCAGGTTTCTGGGGTTTATTTATCTTCTATAATTGAAACTGTTGCTTTAAGCCGAGGTCTAGGCAGGTAATGAAGCCTCCTGTTGGCTTCAGCTCCATGGCTTCTATAATTGAAAGAATGTTGCCTTAGTAGAGGCCAGCCAGCCTAGGCAGGCAGTTTCCTCCATCACTGATGCAACAGAAGCCTCCTGTTTGTTTCAGCTCTGTAGCTTCTATAATTGCAACTATGTTGCATGAGCAGAGAGAGGCCCAGCTGACCTTGGCAGACAGTTTACTCTTGGTGCAACGGAAGCCTGCTGTTTACTCTAGCTCCGTGACTGCTGGCCTACATCTTGGCTGGGTTAATTTGCATACAGCCGCTCTGATTGGCTGGTGGGCATGGCTGAGGTGTCCCGTAGAAACGGTCAATTTCAATATTACTCTTTTATTAGATAAGATGATCCTATTACATAAGATTATAACATCTGTCTTGCTTGGGCACTGTCTCCCTTGCTGGCTTCAGAAACAGGATGCCATGTTGCAAGCTGCCTTATGGGAGGACCATGCAGCAAAGAGCTGAGAGACACCTCCTGCAGCCTGCAAGGAACTGAATGCTGCTATGTGAGCTTGGAAGCAGACCCCTCCCCAGTCAGGTCTCAGATTAGAACCTGGTCCTGGCCCACACCTTGATTACAGCCTTGCAGAGGACCTAGCTAAGCTATTCTCAGACTCCTGACTTGTGGAAATTATGAGACAGTATGTGTTGTTTGAAGCTGCTAACTTCATGGTAATTCATTGCACAGAAATGGGGGCTTTTCTCAGTCTGAACCTCACCCCACCTTTCAGATTTTGCCTGATGCTGTTCTATCCCTGGCTCACTCCACTGTCACCACACTGGCCCCTTGCTGATCTTCAAAACCACCAGGTTATCATTTGTACTTGCTGTCCCTCTTCCTGGAATGTTCTTCCTGCACATAACTGCATGACTCATTCCTTTACCTTCTTTAGATCAGTGCCTACATTTTGCCATCACAGTTACCTCTTTCCTGGGTCACCCTTAAAAAAATTGCAACTAATTTCTATTCCCAATCCAAACACTCCATATCCCCCTTTCTTCTTTATTTTTTCTCCAATGTTGTATCATCATTTTTGCCTTTTTCTTTTTTTACTGTTGCATCCCCAGATCATGGGATGTGTTCACTAAATACTAGGAGAGAAAATAAATGAACTGTGGAGGTTTGTGGATGTTGGGGATGGTTAGGATAATGAAGAGGAAGAGACTTTTCCTGGAGGACTTTTTCTGTCTGGCAGATTTCTATAGAGTTCAACTTCTAAAATACTTTTTCTGGACACACTTCTTTTTACAGAAAACACAATCCTGCAAGTGAGGAATGCATTGTGGTCCTATCTGCATGTTCTACAAAATAGCAATGACTATATACACCTAATTACTTGACATACATAGAAAGATTAACATAACATTATACTCCATGAGTGGTCCACAGTGAGGAATGCCCTCTCATCTGCCCTCACTATGCACATGAGGACAGCCAGATCCAGGAAGTCAGCAAACGTCACCAAGGTCACTCAGTTATTTAATTCCATATCCAGGAACCAGAAAGGAAGTCTCTTGCCTCCACCCAGTGCTGGAGAAAGTGGCTCCTGGAAAAGCTCCCCTAGGAGCATTGGTGCCCCAGAGGGGGAGGCAGGAGCTATAGATTCAAATCTATCTCTGCCACCAAAGTACCAGAGGTCCTCGGCAAGCTTTCTTCACTCGGGTTAGGAGCTGACGTTGCCCAGGAGCTGAATGCTGGTCACTTTCTGACCAGATAAAACATGAGGGAGCTGCCATTTGCCAGATGATAGAGGCCCCTGGTGGATACACAGAAGGGAGGACAAGAATCCCTGAGCCAGAGTAGCAGGGCAGAGAAGAGACTAAGGAACCACAGTGGTCTCTGTCTGGCCCTCCTGCACATCTTCTCTCCCTTTCCTTCCCTCTTCTGCCTTCCTTCCTCCCCTGTTCTCTGTCCTTCCCTCTCTCTCCTCTCTTTATTGCCTTCATCTCTTTGGGTTGTTCAGTCCCTTTTGATATGCACCTCTGCCTCAGTTTCTGTATTTCCTGCCTTCCACTTGCTGCACCCTTCTTCCTGTCTTTCTCAGCCTCTCTTCCAAGCCCAGGCTCTGCCAGGACAGTATGACTTCACCCACTCAAAATCCTAGAGCTGGGAAGGGTCTGTGGGAAGCTTTGACAAACTCTGTGGAGAATGTATGGATGGACTGGAGTCATTCCTATATGTGGGGAGCACTTTGCTCAGACCTCTTTCTGGCCAAGCCAGTGCCTGAGGAGTCTGTACTGAGGTCCACACTCCAGAGACCAGGTACAGCCAGAGATCAGGATTGCAATGTGGGAAAACTGATTGACTTGTTCTATTCCACTGTTATACTCCTGAACAAGCTCTGTGACCTTTGGAAAGTTGCCTGGCTGGTGGTAACTTTTAGGTGTAACAGAGTGAGGGTCAATTTACATATTACTCTTTTATTATATTAAATCTTTAAATGACCCATTATATTGATGTTACGATCTACTACTCCCTGTGTTTTGCAAAGCACTATTTAGGCAACAGGGAAACATTGATGATATTTTGAAGAATACGGTGACACAAAATGAGAAGTGAGGTGGGATGGAAGTCAGAATAAGCAATTGTGAGGCTGTGGTAACAGACCCAGGGAGAGATCAGACCATGAGAGCTAGGATTGATCAAATGAGCCAGGGCCAGGAGAGGGCTCATGCAGTTGTCGTCAGTAGATATTTCTGGAGTTGGAAAATATAAAGAGCTGTGGCAATGTGGAGATTCCTGGCATGACAGGGCAGGGTATGAATTTTCCTTTGGAGCAGATCTCACTGTGACTCTCTGGGTGTCTGGCAGACCCAGGCAGAACCTCCAGCCCTGGGCAGTCATTTTGCTAGGGCTCCTGTTGGGTACAGTGAGGATTAGCACAGAGAATACAGATGGTCATCGTGATAATCCTCATATCCTATGCAGTGAGTTGGTGATGGGTGAGGAGCATCATCTATATAAATAAAAGGGTAATATGCTAATTAGACCAGACATCTCCCAGACATCCTTACAGACACCCTTCCAGACAAAGCCATGGTGGCAGGGGCAGAAGTAGAGGCAGTTAGGGGTGACCAGGCCAGCAGGGGTAAGCAGTTAGGGGCAACCAGGCCAGCAGGGGAGGGTAGTTAGGGGCAACCAGGCTGTCAGGGGAGGGCAGTTAGGGGCGACCAGGCTGTCAGGGGAGGGCAATTAAGGGCAATCAGGTAGGCAGGAAGAATGGTTAGGAGTCATCAGGCAGGGAGGCAGAGCGATTAGGGGTGATCAGGAGGGCAGGCAGGTGAGCAGGTTAGGAGCAGCGGTCCTGGATTGTGAGAGGGATGTCTGACTGCCGGTTTAGGCTCAATCCCACAGGCACATCCATACTAATAAAAGGGTAATAATATGCTAATTAGACTGGACAGCTCCAGGACACCCTTCCAGACATCCTTCCAGACAAAACCACGGTGGTGGGGGCCAAGGCAGAGGCAGTTAAGGGCGATCAGGCTGGCAGGGGTGAGCAGTTAGGGGTGACCAGGCTGGCAGGGGAGGGCAGTTAGGGGAGACCAGAGTGGCAGGGGAGGGCAGTTAGGAGTGGCCCAGCCAGCAGGGTATGGCAGTTAGGGCAATCAGGCAGGCAGGCAGAGTGGTTAGGGGCAATCAGGCAGGTAGGCAGGTGAGCAATTAGGAGCCAGCAGTCCCAGATTGCAAGAGGGATGTCCAACTGCCAATTTAGGCCTGATCCCTGCGATCAGGCATAAACCGGCAGTTGGACACCCCCAAGGGAGATCTCAGATTGGAGAGAGTGAAAGCTGGGTTGAGGGAACCCCCCTTTCCTCCCTGTGCATGAATTTCATGCACCGGGTCTCTAGTCTTCATATAAAAGGACAACATGTAGCTTTCCATATCCAGGCCCAACCTTTAAATCCTCTTTTCCTCAAAGAGTTGGAGTTGGGGTCTGACTCCATACTTGGCCATAATGCTCAGCCATGGGCCCAGCCTGGTTTATGGGAGGGACTGAAAAGAACATGCACCTTAATACCAGATGGCTCTGGCTTTGAGCCCTAGCCTTACTACTTAATAGCTATATTCTTGGGGAAGTCATGTTGGTTGTCTGCGCCTCTTTTGTCTCATGTATAAGATGGGGATAACACCTCTGACCTGCTGGTGAGATTAGTAGCCCCTGGTTCTCTTCTCACTCTAGCCTCTGCACTTAGTGAATCTTATATTTACTGATGGCTTCAATTAAAAAATATTTTTTATTAAGGTGCTAGAGGCCTGGTGCACGAATTCATGCAACAATGGGGTCCCTCTGCTTGGCCTGTGGGATCAGGCCAAAACCAGCTCTCCAACATCCTCCAAGGGGTCCCGGACTGCAAGAGGGCACAGGCCAGGCCGAGGGACTCCACCAGTGCACAATCAGGGCTGGGAGGAATGCAGGAAGCTGGCCAGCCTGGGAGAGACTGCGGGAGGGCTCCAGGATGTGTCTGGCCCATCTCGCTCGGTTTCAATTGGTTGGATCCCAGCAGCAAGCTAACCTACCAGTTGGAGCATCTGCCCCCTGGTGGATAGTACACATCATAGCAAGCAGTTGAGTGGCCTTAGTGTATCATTAGCATATTATGCTTTGATTGATTGAATGGATGACTGGACAACCAGACACCTGACATATTAGTCTTTTATTATATAGGATAAGTCACATGTAGTAAAGGTCATGCATTTTAGTGTACAGTTATGTGAGTTTTAACTCATGTTTGTAGTCAGGTAACCAGCACAATTAAGATATGGAAGAGTTCCATCACCCACAAAAATCTGTGTTCCTCCACTCCTTTGCAGTCAGCCCACTCCATAACCACTGATCTGATTTCTCCCCCAACCATTGATCTGATTTCTATCACTAAAGATTAGTTTTGCCTCTTCTAGAATGTCAGATAAATTGAATTATACGTATGCACTCTTTTTTATCTGATTTCTTTCACTCAACATAATATTTTTGAGATTCCTCCATGTTACTGAATGTACCTATAGTTTGGTTCTTTTGGGGAATAAGCAAGGTTCCATTGTGTAGATATTCCACAATTTATGCATTCATTCACAATTGATGCCCATTTTGGGTTTTTCTATTTGGGAGTTATTCTGAATGAACCTGTGATGAACATTATTTTGCAAGTCTTTGTGTGGATGAATGTTTTATTTCTTTTGGGTAAATATCAAGGAGTAGAGTTGCTGGGTTGTATGTTTATGTTTAACTTTTGAAGAAACTGCCTGTTCTCCAAAGTGGTTGTGTAATCTTATGTGTCCACCATTAATGTATGAGAGTTCTCCACATCCTGGTTTTGTCACTCTTACAATTTTAATAAAATGGTATCTCACTATGAATTTAATTTTGCATTTTTTTAATGACTATTGATGTTGAGCACTTTTATGTAATTACTAGGGGCCCAGTGCACAAAAATTTGTGCACTCGGGGAGTGGGGGTCCCTCAGCCCAGCCTGTGCCCTCTTGCAGTCTGGGACACTTCGGGGGAGGGGGGGATGTCCACTGTTGGCATGCCTGGCCAGCCTGAGTGAGGGACTGAGGGCCATTTTCAGGCTGCCCACAACCCCTTCAGGGTTTGTGCACTGGGGGTTGGGAGGGCTGGTGAGTGCAGGCCTGGACATTTCCCATCGGAGGGCCCACGATCGCACTCGCCTGGTGGGACCCCACCACTGAGGGGACACACCTGGCACAGAGCTGGGTGGCAGGCCAGGGGCGGACGCTGGTGCAGGATCCCTCGGTGGGGCCCTGCTGCTGAGCAAACACACCCGGGGTGAAGCCGGGCAGCGGACTGGCTTTGGATTCTCTGCACTGTGCAGCAGAAATTCCCGCACGCTCCCCAGAAGGTCCCCAGGGCAGAGCCAGGCAGTGGACCCGGGATGGGCGCTCCTGGATGCCCCGAGGAGGCCCCAGGCCGGAAACCCCCCAAATGAGCTGACACACCTGGCACAGCTATGCCAGCCGCAGTGGCTCCCAGTGCAGAGCTGCCCTGCCAGCCTCCATCTTGGCTGGGTTAATTTGCGTATAGCCGCTCTGATTGGCTGGTGGGCGTGGCCGTGAGCAGAGGCTCAGCCAGCCTAGGCAGGCAGTTGCAACAGAAGCCTCTGGTTTGCTCTAGCTCCATGGCTGCTGGCCTCCATCTTGGCTGGGTTAATTTGCATACAGCCGCTCTGATTGGCTGGGAGGCATGGCTTGGCTGGTGGGCGTGGCTGTGAGCAGAGGCTCAGCCAGCCTAGGCAGGTAGTTGCAACAGAAGCCTCTGGTTTGCTCTAGCTCCGTAGCTGCTGGCCTCCATCTTGGCTGGGTTAATTTGCATACAGCTGCTCTGATTGGCTGGTGGACATGGCTGTAAGCAGAGGCTCAGCCAGCCTAGGCAGGCAGTTGCAACAGAAGCCTTTGATTTGCTCTAGCTCCATGGCTGCCGGCCTCCATCTTGGTTGGGCTAATTTGCATACAGCCGCTCTGGTTGGCTGAAAGGCATTGCTTGGCTGGTGGGCGTGGCTTAGGTGTCTTGGGTAATGGTCAATTTGCATATTACTCTTTTATTATATTAGATTGGTGATTTGGACAATCTGTTTTGTAAAGTGCCTATTTATTTATTTATTTATTTTTAAGCTTAAAAGGATAGTGTTTTACTTATTTATTTTTATTATTTTTTTAAATAATTAAATCTTTATTGTTCAGATTATTACAGATGTTCCTTTTTTTTTTAACCCCCATAGCTCCCCTCCACCTGGTTACCCTCCCATGCCCTTACCCCCACCACTATCTTCATCTATGTCATCATGTAAGATTTTTGTCCAGTCTCTGCCCATACCCCTCATACCCCCTTCCTCCTGAGAATTGTCAGTCCATTCCCTTTCTATGCCCTTACTTATATTCCTATTTAAACCTTTTCTACGATACCAATTTTTATTAGCCAGTTTACTTCTTCTGCCCAACCCTTACTCCAGGGCTCTGGATAAATATGCCAATGGCATTTTCTTTAATTAAAATTTTTTACATTCAGTATTATTTTGTATTAGTTTCATGTGTACATATAGTGGTTAGACAGTCATATAACTTACAAAGTGGTTTGCCTGATATTTCAAGTACTTACCTGGCACCATACAGTTATCATAATATTATTGATTCTATTCCATATGTTGCACTTTACATCCCTGTGACTATTTTGTAACCACTGATTTGTACTTCTTAGTCCCTTCACCTTTTTCACCCAGTCTCCCAACAATCCTCCTCTCTGGCAACTATCAGTCTATCTATGAGTCTATTTCTGTTTCATTTGTTCATTTATATTGTTCTTTAGATGCCACATATAAGTGAAATCATATGGTATTTATCTTTCTCTGACTGACTTATTTCACTTAGCATAATATCCTTTAGGTCCATCTATGTTGTTGCAAATGGTGATATTTCATTCTTTTTATGATCAAGTAATATTTCATTGTATATATGTACCACAGCTTTTTTATCCATTCATCTTTGATGGGCACTTAGGTTGGTTCCATATTTTGGCTATTGTAAATAATGCTGTAATGAGCATAAGGGTGCAGCATTTCAAATTAATATTTTGTGTTTCTTTGGCTATATATCCAGAAGTGGAATTGCTGGGTCTTAAGGAAGTTCCATTAAAAATTTTTTTATTTATCCTCATCTTAGAATATTTTTCCATTGATTCTTAGAGAGAGTGGTAGGGAAGGAAGGAAGAGGAGAAAGAGGAGGAAGAGAAGGAGGAGAGAGAAACATCAGTGTGAGAAAGACACATTAATTGGTTGCTTCCCGCCCACTACCCGACTGGGCCAGTGATTGAACCTGGGTTGAGGTACTTGCCCTTGCCCGGGAATTGAAACCTCGGCCCTTTGGTATGCAGGCCAACACTCTAATTACTAAGTCACACCAGCCAAGACTCTATTTTTTTTTTTTAATTTTTGAGGACCCTCCATACTGTTTACCACAGTGGCTGCACCAATCTTCATTCCTACCAACAGGGCATGAGGGTTCCTTTTTCTCCACATCCTCACCAACATTTGTTTGTTGATTTATTGATGATAGCTGCCAATAGCATTCTTGAGACCCTAGCTTAGATGTCTCAAAGGGACCTCAACTGAACATAAAGGTCAACTCAACTTTCTTGCTCACTCTTCCTCCTCTCTCAAATGTTGGCCTCCACCATTGATATACGTTTTAGCAAATGACCTCACAACCCACAAAGTGGCACAGAACAGAACTCAGAAGTAATTTCTGACACCTCTTCTTCTCTAGTCTCCTCCCTCCACATCCACTCTATCACTTTTCCTCCTACCTATCTCTTCAACCCACTCAATTCTCTCAACCCACCATAGCCTAGGCCACTAGCATCTCTCACCTGGATTACTGTAATAGCTTTCTTTCTACCTGGTCTTGCTCTCTTCAGGTTGTTCTAACATGTAATAGTCAGACTTTTTAAGAAACACAGGTTTGATCACATTACTTTCCTGTTTAAATTCTTAATGGCTTCCCATAACTCTTCAGATAGAGATCAATTCCTTAATGTGATTTAAGGAATCCTTGGGCCATGAGTACTTCAGCCAGATGGTTATATTTTAGCTGCAATACCAGGCTTTCTCCTGTCTCAGGGCTTTAGCACATGCTGTCCTCTCTGTCTGGAACACTCATTTCCTTTTCTTTACTCACCCACTCATTCTTCACACCTCAATTCAAACATAACTTCCCAGACCCCAAGGTTAGAGTGGGTCCTGCTACTATATGCCCTCAGATAACCTATGATTTTCTAACTTGGTACTTAACAGTTTACAACATATATTTCTGGGATTATTCAACTACCATGTTTCTCTCACTAGACTAGTAAGCTTTATGAGGAAAAGGACTGTATTTTGTTCATTATTATCATGAATTTTACCATTCATCTTTATATTTTATTAGGGGCCCGGTGCATGAAATTTGTGCGGGGGGGGGG
>PVJC01019264.1:0-30428 GCA_004026665.1 Murina feae
CCCTTTGCGGGGCATCTGGGAGTGGGTAAGAGGCGGCAGGGCTTTGGGGGCCTGCTTGGTGGGCTTCCCAGGCCCTTTGAGGAGCATCAGGAAGTGGGAAAGAGGCAGCAGGGGGTCAGTGGCCTGCTTGGTGGGCTTCCCAGGCCCCTTGCAGGGCACCAGGAAGTGTGAAAGCAAGGTGGTGGGCCAGGGAGTGAGAAAGAGGTGGCAGGGGGTTGGCAGCCTGCTTGGTGGGCTTCCCAGGCCCGTTGCAGGGCATCAGGGAGCAGGAAAGCAAGGCTGCAGGGGCCGGGGTCCTGCTTGGCAGCTCCCCAGACCCCTTGGCGTCACCATGAAGTGGGAAAGGAAGGCAGCAGGGGACGGGTGCGTGGGAAAGAGTTGGCGGCCTGCTTGGGGGCTTCCCAGGTCCCTTCCGAGCATCAGAGAGCAGGAAAGGGCTGGCCTGACCATGAGGCGGGGTTTTCCCTGCTTTCTGGTGGCTGGAGGAAGATGAGCAGGCCCCCAGCAGGTAGACACACACAGGAGGACTGCTTCGAGCCTCAGATGCGGTCGGGGGCAGGTCCTCAGTGGTGACACACACACACATATATACACACACACACACACACACAAATGGCGCCTGGCAGACTGGGGCCATCATAGGACATCCACTGAGGGGTCCCAGACTGTGAGGCCAGGCTGACGGACTCCCTCCAACCCGAGTGCACAAATTTTTGTGCACCAGGCCGCTAATATATATATATATATATATATATATATATATATATATATATATGCGCCAAGCAACCAGAACAACAGAATGACCAGAATGACCAGTCACTATGAAGTGGACTGTGGCAGCCAACAACCTTGATTGGCCCCCATAACTTCCCATGGCCCCTCACACCAGCTGTCCTGGTCCCCCAAAACCCTCCACCCCAATTGGAGGTGGGGCCACCCCAATTGAAGGGGAAAGTAGGACACTCCTAAATTCCAAGAGGAATAAATGAGTTGAAATTTTGTCATAATTCAATAAGAGATGTCCCCTATATTTTTTTTATGGCAAAAGTATCTGTGGAAGAAACACCAGGGAGCACAGGTCACTAACTGTTACAGGCTTTTTCATTACTCTGTGTAGGAAATCTTATAACTGGCTTCATAGGATATAATACCTCCTTTAATGGCAGGGAGGGTTACAAGGCAAAGTGGAGAACTCTGACATGTGCTGGAAGAACACTGACATGTGCTGGCCAACCTTCCATGGCCCCTCCCCCAGTTGGCCTCACCACCAATTCCCCCCATCAGGGTCGAGGAAGCCAGCCAATTACCTACAGCTCCTCCTCCCCACACCGACCATGCCCTGATCTGTCCCCATGGGGTGAGACGCCTGGACCACACCCATGAACAAGTTTGTGTACTGGGCCTCTAATCTAATCTAATAAAAGAATAATATGCAAATTGACCTTCAGTCCATTACACCCACAAGCTACACCCACAAGCCATGCCCACCAACCAATCAGGAGAAAATATGCAAAGTAACTCAACTAAGATGGCAGCGGCCACAGAGCTGGAGTTTCCCCAGGCAATGGAGGAAGCCAGGGTCCTGAGCTCTACTCAAGGCTACAAAATTTTAATTATAGAAGTTAAATAAATCCCAGATACCTGCTTCTAGTCAGGTACCCCAGTAGGGACCTGAACCCTAAAGGGGCTGTGGGCAGCCTGAAACAGCCATCAGTCCCTCCCCCAGGCTGGCCAGGCACGCCAGCAAGTGGACATCCCCTGAGGGTTCCCAGTCTGTGAGAGGGCATAGGCCCCGTGTGCACAAATTTTTTTTCACCGAGCCTCTAGTGGGTACATAAAAGGAGATTTCTTATGGGAATTGATTTTTGAGATCATAGAGACTGAGAAGATCCATTATATGACATCTGCAAGCTGGAAAACTAGGAGAGCTGGAGGTATAATGCAGTCCAAGTTCAAAGGCCTAAGGTTTTGGTAATGGGGTGGGTGCTAGTGTAAATCCAAAGTACAAAGGAGTACAAAGGCCCAAAGAACATGAGCTCCACAATCTGAGGTCAGGAGAAGATGGGTGTCCCAGATCAGAAAGAGAGAGCGAAAACTTGCCCTTTCTCCACCTTTTTATTTTATTCAGGTCTTCAATGGATTCAATGATGCCCCTCCTACATTGGTAAGGGTGGATGTCTCTGCTCAGTCTACTGTTTCAAATACTAATCATCTTTACAGACACACCCAGAAGTAATGTTTTACCAATTATCTGGGCATTCCTCAGTTCAGTCAAGGTGACACATAAAACTACCCATCACACCATCTGCATCCAGAAATGTTCTTTATGTATTTTTGAGATTCCTTTACTATTGTGATTATTTGTTTATGTGTATTTTATAAAGGATTGCAATAAAGGATGACAACTTGCAGATATATAGGTTGAAGGGCAAACCATTATACTCAACAAATTGTGTGCATGAATAAATCCTCATTTGAATATTTTTGGTTAGGTGTAATTTAGAATATATAACTTGGAAAATATGACATAATATCTAAGTTTGAGTGTGTCAAAGCACTCAACCATATAAAAGAGCTTGCTAATGATTTTTTGCTTAAATGTGCAATAATATTACTAGGAATGTGAAACTCAACAACCAGAAATAAAAACATTCTTTGACAGCAAAATAAATTACTAAAGTGCTTGAAAATAAATACATGCTTATTCAATTTGCTCTAGTTTTAGCTCTGTTGCATTCAGCAGGAAGCTTGTCACAGAGCAGTGAAGCTGCAGTACTCACAGATGGTCCAGCTTTTTGCGGGAACAGAAATCTGTGTCCATCCGTGGAATCAGATCAGCACTTTCTTCTAATTACTTTCTTGCGGATATCTGAGTTCCTTATTTTCAGTCTAGTAGGAAAAAAATCATTCCTGTTTGTCTTAAAGTTTTAAAATAATATTAGTTAATTTACTTTGAATTATAATTATAACTTCATTGATATAATAAAATCACTTTAATATAATTTAAAACATTTAATCCTCACTTTAATAAGGTTTTTAGGAAGAGGTTTTATTATGTATCAGTATATTATAAAACTGATCCAAAAAGATAAAATTATTTGCTCAATATAAATTGCAAACCAATAATTAAGAATTAAATCATTTGATTAAAAAATTATGGTAAACTATTTTGCTATGGATATCATTATTCAAAAAGTCAATAAATCTATGCTTAAATGTTTTTTAGCTTAAAATTTTTAGCTTAAAATTGGTTTAAATTAACCAATTAAAATGTTTTACTTTATTAAAAAAATTGATCTAACATTTTGGCCTCATAAATAGCAGTTGATTTATAATAGTTTTCTTTTGTGACTTTATATAATTGAAGCTGCAAGATAAGCTATAGCAGAAAAGAATCTAGAGGAGAGGGAGAAATCACAACATATCTGTACCTAGTCAATAAGATAAGACTTTTATTATCTAGCTATGATTACTTTGAAAATGTGACTATACTTATTTGACTAAACAGAAGAGTTGAGCAAAAATGAATGGAATGAGAAAAAAAAATTGACACTGCATGATCTCAGAGTTTTAATAATATGTGATGGTAAGGCAATTTGATTCCAATTGTTTTTTAGGATAAGATATATAAGAAAATTACAGGTCAAACCCTTGTGCCTAAGTTTCCATGTCTTTAAAGTATCTCATTTTGGTAAAACATAAGATACACTTTCTTTACAAGTTTACATGGTTTTACATATTCTAAGATTTCTAACTAGATATCTTTACCCTAATCCACCCTTTTGAAAAAAAAATATCTTTATGGATTTTGTAGAGGACGGGAAAGGGAGAGAGATAGAAACATCAATGATGAGAGAGAATCACGGTACACCACCCTGAGGATTGCATGAGCTTGCAACCAGGGCATATGACCTGACCAGAATCAAACCATAACCTCCTGATTCATAGATGGATGCTCAACCACTGAGGCACACCATCCAGGCAGCGGTATTTATTTACAATAACCAAGATCTTAAAACAGCCCAAGTGTCATCAACAGATTAGTGGATAAAAAGAAAAATGAAAACTGTGGTACATTTACCAATGGAGTACTACATAGCTGCAAAAAACAAAGAACTCTTATTCTTAGGACAGCACGGATGACCTGGAGAATATTATGTCGAGCAAAATAAACTGGTCAGAGAAAGAGAAATACCAGAAGATCACACTTATATGTGGAATCAAATGACCAAAATAAAATGATGGACAAAACGGAAATAAAGACATGGATACATGTAACAGAGGTGAGAGGGAGGAGGAAACTGGATGAAAGAAGATGAAGGAATTAGCCTAAGAACATACATGCATAACCCATAGACACAAACAACAGTGCAGTGACGGCCTGAGGGAAGTGGGGGCAGAAGCTGTGGAGATAGTCAAAGGGGATAAAATGGGGACATCTGTAAGAGTGTCAACAACCATAAAAATAAAGTTAAAAAAGGTAAATATAATAAAAATAAAATGCTAAACAGAAAAAAAAAAGATCATGGTATTTTCAGTGGCTATTCAACTATTGGAAGTGAATAAAATAAAGAGGTCTTTCATGGTAATGATACCTACAGTATCTGATGGCATGCGTCAAAGTCACAGCATCACCACCATCATCATCATTACCACTAACATTCTGTTGGCCTGAAGGCTGCTTGAAAAGGAAGCATATGATACTTCATTACCCACACTTTTTTATGAACAAGAGTCGGTCTCTAATTTGATGATTGTTACTGCTGTACTCCTTAAATAAATTGTTGCATACTTGTTTAAAGAAGCAAATAAAAAATTTTGCCTCGTGTAGAAAATAAAATTATTATTTTAAAATTTGAAAAGGGGGTTTGATTTTTGTCTTTATTGTTATTTGATTCTGAGGGACATTTTAGAAACTGATATTCATTCTTCTTTTGGAGATTTGGAAGAAAACAAGACTTTGGAGGACATATTCCAAAAAAGAAAGAAGTCTTTATTATCTACAAATATAATTGGAAACCATGAATTTTTCAAAAAGAAAAATTTACTAAGATAATTCTAGATAAATGGTAACAATAATTTATTGAGTCACAGTTAACATGCAAATTGTGAACAAATGTTTTCATAATTAAAATGTACATATTTATTTTATGCTTTTAACTCATGCTTCCCTTAAATAGTAAAAAGATAAACAGTATGACCCACTAATTTATAATTGGATTGTAGTTCCAGCCCCATTCCCAATGCTCTTTTCAGTAGCTCTTTTCTTTGCTAGGTGGTTTTAGCTTGCTGGTCTTAAAATAAACATTACTGCTCAGAATACTGGTGGTTATGTGTGATATGCTTCCGCAGAGTGCCTTTCTCAGGTGTGGAATTTTGGTGATATAAGTGGAGTCATGACATCTAGTGAATCGGTGTTGCCATGGTGTAGCTATTAGATGAGGAGGTAGAGTTAGGATTTTACAGCAATATTAGATTCCAGAATAACTAAGCTTGATGAGGTTATGTAGCACGCAGTGAGAATTAAGAGCTTTATAATTAGTCATTGGTATGAATATTAGGATATCTGGGTCATTCTTGGTACCATTCTGCAATTAACCAAAGAATTAATTACAAAAGTTTAGAAAATACTATATGCAAGGTCCAGAATATAGTAGATAATACTTAATAGACAACAGATTTCTCATTTTCCAATTTTTTACTGAAAAATAAAACTATGATAAGATCAATAACAACGACAAAATTACAAAATATCATGTTTTTCTTAGAGGTTTATTCACAGAAGCATGTGACATATTCAAAGACAAAAGGCAAGATCACATATCTGAAAGTCTTTAGAATCTACTTGAGGATGCAAGATGTCTTTATTGTAAAGCATTTGTATTGGTGATTGATCTTTACTCAGAGATCTTCAAGTTCCTAAATTGTCATTAGTTTATCTGCGGAACCAATGCTTAGGCCAAAATTTTATTTATAAAATTGTCTCATCACTTATTTTGAAATGTTTAATGTCAAAACTATTTATGAAGTTATATTTTTAAGTAATGATTTATTTTTTAAAAAATTGAAACCCATTGCATTTGGCAGGACACATTCAAGGAATGTATAATTTTCATCATCCCCACACTATAATGTACAACATAATTTTCCTTTGAGAGGAAATAATGAAAACATATCTAGACATTATGATTATAGACATCTGTCTTTGTTTAGATTTATCTCAGCTTAATACAGAAAATGTCAAAGAAAGAAAGCAGGATGAAATTTGTGTATCTTTCAGTTTTACTTTCATTGCTTAGTACAAAGGGATAAAAAAAGGCATTGTGCTTCTTGTGTGGTAAGAGTTTAGTTAATGGATGTATAAAGCAAACTGAGCTGAAAGGAAAAGTTTTATTACTTCATTCTGGACCATATGGATGTTGGTTGCTCTTGTTATTATATTTTTGTGTGTTTCTTGTTGTTATTTTTTTAAATGATGCTTTCTTTGAAATTTCTGAAACCTCTCCAAAATTTGGATCTGTACCAGTACAAAACTTTGTCTTAAAACATTACAGTTTTGCTTATTCTCTTGCCAAACAAAATAAGTCACACATGGTCTGATATTCCCAGGGAAGCTGGAGAACTGAAAATAAGAAGGAACATACTTTTTATTCTAGTAGTTTATTGATCCTGTTTGTTAACAATAATAACAAAGAGAAAATAAGATAGTATTTTTATAATGAATGCTAGAGGCCTGGTGCATGAAATTCATGCACGGAGTGGGAGTGCGGGGTGGGAGTGGTGTCCCTCAGCACAACCTGCACCCTTTCCAATCTGGGACTCCTTGAGGGATGTCAAACTGCCCCTTTAGGCCTGATCCCACTGGTAGGATCAGGCCTAAACGGGCAGTTGAACATCCCTTTCATAATCCAGGACTGCTGGCTCCCAATCTATTGCCTGCCTATTACCCTTAACCACTCCCCTGCCAGCCTAATCAATGCCTAACTGCTCCTGTGCTGGCCTGATTGCCCCTAACTGCCCTCCCCCTACAATGATGGCCTCCCCCCCAACTGTCCTCCCCTGCAGGCCTGGGTCCCCCACCCCACCCCTGCAGGCCTGGGTCCCTCCCAACTGCCCTCCCCTGCAGGCCTGGGTTCCTCCCAACTGCCCTCCCCTGCAGGCCTGGGTCCCTCCCAACTGCCCTCCCCTGCAGGCCATCTTGTGGTGGCCATCTTTGACCACATGGGGGAAGCCATCTTGTGATGGTCAATTTGCATATTACTCTTTTATTAGATAGGATATCCACACATGATATCTCCTTCTATTAAAAATAAATAGTTACAAATGCTTTTAACTCAGGGTACATCTTTCTATTATCAGGACAGATAAATCCAAGCACTCACCTCTTGTTTAATCAGATATGAGAATAATTTGTTATAGTTAATTTTATTTTAATCAGATATTATTTTAATTACATACTATCCAATTGTTGCTTCCTTGATAAATATGCTTCCAATGTCAGATTGCATTTTAGAAGGTTTTATTTTTATTAAATTTATTTGGGTTAACAAAATTATATAGGTTAAGATTGCATTTTTTTTATGTGTAATTTTATTTTTTTTATTTTTATTTTTTATTTCATTGCTTAAAGTATTACAACAAGTGATAGATAAGTATTACAACAGATGATAGATAGATCTCCATTTTTTCCCCTTGCCCTTGATTGCATTTTAATTGGCTTTTTTTAAAATAAATGCAGAGCATAATTTATAGCAGTTTTCATTATTTATACTTTAACCCAGAAGATACAACCAAACTATATTTCAAATGTGTATTCTTCATTGATTTTAATGACATAAACTTTAATAGATTTACCTGTTTATTAATGGTTAATAATAAAATGCAGAGGAAGTAATTTTTAAACTTCTATTTTGAAATTCACTCAATTCTTCAAGATGGCTATGTTAACATTTTGTGCAATATTAAGTCCTAATTTTCATTTTAGAAGTAACTTTATATTCTCCTGTACAAAATATTAGCTCTATTACACCACACTCAAGTATGAATGGGCTTTTCCTTGATTTAACCTACCAATATTGTTAACTACAGAGTCTATTTAAGTCAATGCTTGGTGTTTACATGTCTTTGTCTGTCTACAAATATCTTGCTCATAGCTGAGACATGTTAATAAATATTAACAGCAGAATGGTAGCATCAGCCTCAGGTGGCAACTTTTCAGTTGAATTAGTAGGTCTAGGATATAGCCCTGGATTTTGAATTGAATTTGCATTTTAATTAAATTTCTCTGGTGCACTTGTAAAGATTCTGACTCAGTGGATCTTTGGTAGACCCAAGAAACTGAAGTTCTAAAAATATCTCAAATAATACCAGTGTCATGGGCCCTCCAACCACCCTTTGTGGCAAGAATGTAGGGAATCGTGGTTACCTTCTATTTATTGCATATCTTTCTCCTACAGTAAACATCACCACTTTTTTTCTCTTCTTTTTTATAAATAAACTAGGGGCCCGATGCACAAAAATCTGTGCACTTGGGAGGTCCCTCAGCCCGACCTGTGCCCTCTCACAGTCTGGGACCCCTCTGAGGATGTCCACCTGCTGGTGTGCCTGGTAAGCCTGGGTGAGGGGCTGATGGCTGTTTGTAGGCTGGCCAAGCCCTCCAGTGTGAATCCTCACCCCATTGGGGTGTGGCCAGCCTGGGTGATGGGCTGACGGCCATTTTCAGGCTGCCCACAGTCCCTTCAGGTTTTGGGCTCCTACTGGGGTACCTGGCCAGCCTGGGTGAGGGGCTGATGGCTGTTTGTAGGCTGGCCAAGCCCCCCAGTGGTGTCCCTCACCCCATTGGGGTGTGACCAGCTTGGGTGCGCGTCTGAGGGGCGCTTTCAGGCTTTCAGGCTGCCCACAGCTCCCATTGACCCAATGTCCCAGCAAGGCTGGCTGGAAGCAGGTTCCTGGGATTTGTTTATCTTCTATAATTGATACACTGTTCCTTTAAGCCAGGGCCTAGGCAAGTATCGGAACCTCCTTTCTGCTTCAGCTTTGGCTTCTATAATAAAATAATGTTTCCTTTAGAAGTCAGGCCCGGCCTGCTGTTTGCTTCAGCTCCTGAGTCTTCTAGGATTGATACTTTGTTGCAAATATGATGTTCCCTGGAGCGGAGAGAAGCCCAGGCAGCCCGCAAACAGTTTCACTCCTGCTGCAATGGAAACTATATATATGCAATGGAATATATATATATATATATATATATATATATATATATATATATATATATTCTAATAAAAGAGTAAGCCATGACTACTAGCCAAACAGAGTGACTATGTGCAAATTAACCCAGCCAAGATGGCAGCTGGCAGCCATGGAGCTGGAACAAACAGGAGACTTATTGCCATGATAGAGGGGCTAAGGTTCCCATCTGTCTTGGCTGGCTGTGGCCTCCGCTCAAGGCCCCAAAGTTTCAATTATAGAAGATAAATAAATCCCAGATACCTGCTTTCAGCCTGAAGGAGATGTGGCCAGTCTGAAAATGGCCCTCAGCCCCTCACCCAGGCTGACCAGGTACCCCAGTAGGGGCCCAACACCTGAAGGGACTGTGGGCAGCCTGAAAGCCTGAAAACAGCCCTCAGCCCCTCACCCAGGCTGGCCAGGGATCCCAGGAGGAGACACTCACCTTGAAGGGGCTGTGGCCAGCCTCCAAACAGCCATCAGACACTCACCCAGGCTGGCCAGGCACCCCAGTGGGACCCCCATCCTGATCTGGGACATCTTTCAGTGTAAACCAGCCTGTCCCCACCCATGCACCAGGCCTCTATCCTACCTAATAAAAGAATAATATGCAAATTGACCCTAACAGCAGAACCACTAGGAATGACTGGTCACTATGACACACACTGACCACCAGGGGACATACACTCAATGCAGGAGCTGCCCCTGGTGGTCAGGGCACTCCTACAGGGGAGCTCTGTTCAGCCACAAGCCAGGCTGACGGCTGTCAGTACAGCTATGGTGGTGGGAGTCTCTCCTGCCTCCTCAGCAGCACTAAGGATGTCCGACTTCAGCTTAGGCCTTCCCCCCACTTTCAAGTGGACATCCTCTGAGGTCTCCTGGGCTGCCAGAGGGATGTCTGACTGCCATCTTAGGCCCGATCGGGGAGCAGTGAACATCCCCCGAGGTTTCACAGACCTCCAGAGCGCACAGGCCAGGCTGAGGGAACCCCTTGAGTGCACAAATTTTTGTGCACCAGGCTTCTTCTAATATATATATATATATATATATATATATATATATATATATATATATATATATATATATAATATAAATTGTGCACCATGTGTTAAGCTACTGTTTCTCAACTTTGAACCAGCTATTTTATACTCTGCTTTGTGAAGCAGAACCTGAAACTGTGAAAACACTTTTTCAGCTGTGCCAATTACCACTCCCCAAGGCACTGTCAACAGAGAACACTAAGGGGGGGCAGCAAGGCTAGAGGAGGATGAGACTTCTACCTGCTTGTGTGCTCACTGTTAGTTTCTGCTGCAGTTATTATTGCTGTACACCAAACCACCCCAAAATGTAATGACATAGAATTACCAATTCTTTAGATAGTAAATTAGTGGGTGAGGGACTCAGTATGGGCTAAATTGGGAGTCCTTTTTATAATTGCAGTCAGCTATCCTATGACATTGTGAGGTTGTCATCGAGGACGGCTGATTTCTACTGCTGGAAGTTGATGCCGGCTGTCCACTAAAAGCTCAACTGGAATGCCTACTATAGTGAAGGCAAGTGCAGTCTTCACCATGGCAGCCTCAGGGAGATAGAGTTTTTAGATGGTGGATGATATTCCCCCCACAACATGTTCCAAGAGAAGCAGGTGAAGTAAGGTTTTCACCTCTACCTTGCCTCTGAAATCACACTATATCACTTCTCAGGCTTTCTCTTGGTTACTGGTCTGATAGTGATTCAAAGGAAGGGAACATAGACTCCACTTTTTTTTTTTTTTTATGAGACGAGAATTGAAGAAGTCTGGTCCCCAAAACTACAAACACACAGGACATTACAGATATCGGTTTTTCAAGGTTCCTCTTTCAAGCTTCACTGTTTAATAATCTCCATATCTTCCCCTTGTCCTCCCAGTTCTAAAGGACACATTAGTAGTTTGTATTTACTTTTAATTCCTAACCCAGTAGTTGAGCATAGCTTATACACCAAGAGGTCACCAGTTTAATTCTTGGCCACAGCATATGCCAGGATTGCAGACTCCATCCGGGTAGAGGTACGTGGAGAGGCAGAGGATCAATATTTCATGCTTCTCTCTCATCCATGTTTCTATCTCTTCCTCTCCCTTCCTCTCTCTAAAATCAATAAAACATATTTAAATCAAGTTAATATTAATATCAAGTTAAGAACTGTTAATAATAAATGGTCTAAGTCATAATTGTGGGTTTTGCTTCTTCAAGCACAATGTTACACATAGAAATTAATTAAGGTACCAATGGAAATGAAAGTAATTAGCAATAAACTAATGAAATATTTTAAACTGCTTCTGAGGAGTTTAATTCTATCTAGACAAATTGGTATTTTAAAGGAAAAATTGCTTTTTAATATGAACTGTAGCATTTATCAAGAACTATTGACTGGTTTTGACTATATCCAAGTCTTGGTTCCAAAAGCTATTCTACATTAAAATTTAAGGTAAAATACTATAGTAGCTAAAATATGGAAGAATGTAGAAAATTAAATAATAGTCATTTATCTAAATAATCGACTGTAGGATCTTTTGTAAATTTTACCCACATGAAAAGTTTTCACAGATAACATAAAACTCTTATCATAGTATTAAGTAATGTTTGCAAAATATATAATACATGTATGTGTATGCATGATTAAATAGATAAATACAGTGATAATCATTTCAATGAAATATGCTCATTAATGCATACAGTTTATTCTTTATAAAAGACTTGCCATTAAATATTGTAAAGATTCATTTTCCTTAAATAGTGTTTCAGCATATATTTGCTAATGTTTACCTGTTTGCTAAAATTTAGGTTTTCAATTCCTTGAAACATAACCCAATTCATATGCTTCTTCCAAATTCATCACAATCAGTGAAATTCTTTCTGGTTTTGGAACTTTCATGATTTATTTTATTTTATTTATTTATTTTCTTTATTCCTCACTTGAGGACATATTTTCCTAAAACTTTAGGGAATGAGCAAGGGAATGGAAGAGAGAGAGAGAAACATTGATGATTGTCTCCCGCATGCCCTTGGATCAGGGTTTACTCCCCAACCAGGGTAAATGCCCTAACCCCTAACCAGGAATCCAACCTGAGGCCTTTTGGTGAAGCACAAGATGACCAAGTGAGCCACACAGGCCAGTGTGGGATTTTCATGTTTTCTTAATCCTTATTTTTTTCTTCCTCAGTTTAAAATTTATGGTAAACCTTTCTCCTTAAGTGGAAAGATTTCTACTCTTTATTTTTTTAATTTAATTTAATTATTTTTAAAATTTAAATTATGTATTATTTAAAATACTAGGGGCCCAGTGCACGAAATTCGTGCATGGGGGGGGGGTCTGTCAGCCCAGCCTGCCCACTCTCACAGTCTGGAACCCCTCAGTGGATGTCTTATGATGGCCCCAGTCTGCCAGGTGCCTATTGTGTGTGTGTGTGTGTGTGTGTGTGTGTGTGTTGCCACTGGAGACCTGCCCCCAGCTGCATCAGAGGCTCGGAGCAGTCCTCCTGTGTGTGTCTACCTGCTGGGGGCCTGCCCCCAGGCTTGGAGCGAGCACCCCCTCTATGTTGATCTCTCAAACTCTTACCCTCCCCTGCATGTTGTTCTCTTTTTTTGAGCTGTGGCCAAGGCTGGGTGCTGCCTGCCTCCCAAGCTTGCCTACTGCCCATCTTCCTCCAGCCACCAGAAGGCAGAGAAAACCTCATGGTCAGGCCAGCCTTTTCCTGCTCCCTGATCCCCAGAAGGGACCTGGGGAGCCGCCAAGCAGGCCGCTGACTCTTTCCCACTCACCAGTCCCCTACTGCCTTCCTTTCCCACTCCCTGGTGCCGCCAAGGGGTCTGGGGAGCTGCCAAGCAGGACCCCTGCCACTTCAGCCTTGCTTTCCTGCTCCCCGGTGCCCCGCAACGGGCCTGAGCAGCCACCAAGCAGGCCGAGATGCCCCTGCTGCCTCTTTCCCACTCACTGGTACCCTGCTGCCTTGCTTTCCCACTCCCCGGTCCCCGCAAAGGGCCTGGGAAGCCGCCAAGCAGGCCCCCGACCCCCATTGCCTCTTTCCCGCTCCCCAGTGCCCTGCAAGGGGCCTGGGCAGCCGCCAAGCAGGCCGAGACCCCCTGCCGCCTCTTTCCCGCTTCCCGGTACCCCGCAAAGGGCCTGGGCAGCCGCCAAGCAGGCCACCAACCCTGCCGCCTCTTTCCCACTCACAGCAGTTTCACTTTCACTCCTGCCGCAATGGAAGCTGCCGTTTACTCAGGTCCATGAGTAGCGGCTGCCATGTTGGCTGGGCTAATTTGCATACAGCCGCTCTGATTGGCTGGTGGGCATGGCTTACCCCATCTCAGAGAAATGGTTAATTTCAATATTACGCTTTTATTAGTTAAGATTAGATATGTCTCCTTCCCCCCCCACCCCATGGACCTCTCCTTGTCCTTTCCCACCCCAGAGCACATGCCCTCACCCCCCTACTATTTGTGTCCATGGGTTATGGTTGTATGCATGCATACACATCCTTTGGTTGATCTCTTACCCGCTCCTCCCCTGCCTTCCCTCTGAGGTTGGATAGTCTGTTTGATGCTTCTATGTCTCTGGATGTATTTTTGTTCATCAGTTTATATTGTGCTCTATATTCCACAAATGGGTGAGATCATGTGGTATTTATCTTTCTCTGACTAGCTTATTTCACTTAGCATAATGCTCTCCAGGTCCATTCATGCTGTTACAAAGCCTAAAAGTTTCTTCTTTTCTACAGCAGTGTAGCAGTGTAGTATTCTATTGTGTAGATGTACCACTGTTTTTTAATCCACTCATCTGCTAATGGACACTTAGGCTATTTCCAAATCTTAGCTTTTGTAAATTGTGCTGCTATGAACATAGGGGTGCATACATCCTTTCTGATTGGTGTTTCTGATTTCTTGGGATATATTCCCAGAAATGGGATTACTGGGTCAAATGGGAGTTCCATATTTTTTTTTTTTTTGTGGAAACTCCATACTGTTCTCCACAGTGGCTGCACCAGTCTGCACTCCCACCAGCAGTCCAGAAGATTTTGTTTTTTTTTCTCTGCATCCTCGCCAGAACTTGTCATTTGTTGATGATAGCCATTCTGACAGGTGTGAGATGGTACTTCATTGTTTTTTTAATTTGCATCTCTTGGATGATTAGTGACTTTGAGAATGTTTTCATATGTCTCTTGGCCTTCTGTATGTAAGACAGGAAACCATAAAAATCTTAGAAGAATCCACAGGCAGCAAAATATCAGACATATGTTGTAGCAATATCTTTATTGATACAGCTCCTAGGACAATGGAAACTAGGGAGAAAATAAACAAATGGGACTACATCAAAATAAAAAGCTTCTGCACAGCAAAAGAAACCATCAACAAAGCAACAAGAGAGCCTTCTGCATGGGTGAATATATTTGCCAATGTTATATATGATAAGGGTTTAATCTCCAAAATTTATAGAGCTCTCACACAATTTAGCAAAAGCAAGATAAACAATCCAATCAAAAAATGAGCAAAAGACCTAAGTAGATACTTTTTGAAAGAGCATACAGAAAGCCAAGAGGCATATGAAAACATGGTCAAAGATTTCTACTCTTAATCTCATTTTCCAGAATTTTTCAATTATCTCATTAATACTATCAAAATATAATATTTTCTTTAACTAAAATTTTAAAAATATATGGTGGATTTATTTCCTCTTTTCTATGCTAATGAAATAATAGATTAAAATATAATTTAACAGAAAAAAAGATATCACAGTCTAGCAACAAAAAGCAAAATGCAAAAAACCAAGAGTTAAAATATTTGGGTTAGAATCCTTGTTTTTCACCTTACTAATGAATACTAAGTGAGTTATTTGACCTCTGTGCTTCTGTTTCCCCAACTCAAAATGGTAACTAATATAGTCATTAAGACAATTAAATATGTTAATATGTTTAAAGCACTTAAAATGTTTCGGACCCAGTAAAAGTTATAAAAGTGTTAATGATTACTCTGTCCCTTACAAACAAAGTTTTATTTTTAAATATTGTTATTTAATTTATTTAGCTATAAATACTAAAGTTATATAAGACCATAATGCATTTTTACAAAAGGTAGGTTTTTGAGAACAATGGAGAAGGTGTCTTAAAGTAACTTCATTTTAAAACATTTTTAAAAGCTAAACACTTTGCACATATTTGGCCCAATTAAATGTGGACTGCAAAAATATAAAAAGTGATACAGTTTTTTATAGTCATCAAATATATTAAAAATAAATATTTACCTTAAATATATGTTCTTATGATAATCTATTGGTATTAACAAAAGAAGAAAGAACTAACGTAGAAGGAGATGAAAAATTGACTAGTTAAGATGTGTATTAAATGATTGTTTAAAAATTGTAAAAACATTTAATATCTTATAAACTAGAATAATGTAATTGATGAAAAATTGTAACAATAAAATTAATCACAGCCAAATGTTGCATACAGAAATGTTTAATAAACATCTATGTGGTTTAACTAAAGCAATGAGAAATATATCTAAACATGAGTGAAAAGGCATTACTTCCTCAGAGATGAGTCATTAGGTTAACACTGACATATCAAAATAGCCAATAAGAAACACATGAATGACTGCTTTCTCATTTAGAGTGAAAATGTAAATTCCATTATAGCAAATCTGTTGTGTCAATACCTAGCTATTTTCATAGAAGCTGTGAAATTTAAAATGACAGTTTGAATAATGTTAGAAAAAATGAATATTAGACTAATTTTAGTATTAGACTATCTTATAATTTGACCTATTTAATAAAAAATTTATGATTTAAGAGTTTGAATAAATATTATAATTACTGCTGAAATACAATTGAATTTTAAATATGCTTAAGAATATTTAGTAGTTTTGCACTGTTAATGGAGAGTTTGTTAATTAATTACCTGTACATCTATTGTTTTATTAAAAATTATTATAGGCTAAAATGTACATGTGAAATCCTTTGCAAAATACCATGAATTATTTTGTAAGAAAAAATTTTCTGATACCAAATTACCAAATAAAAAGCACTCCTTCTGTGGAGGAATATCCAAGTGATTAAAAATCTCACTTAAAAGCAAAAGACTGCAAACAACATTGATAATCTAATATAATAAAAGAATAATATGCAAATTGACCATCACCTGAGACACCTAAGCCATGCCCACCAGCCAAGCCATGCCTCCCAGCCAATCAGAGTGGCTGTATGCAAATTAGCCTAGCCAAGATGGAGGCCAGCAGCTATGGAGCTAGAACAAACCAGAGGCTTCTGTTGCAACTGCCTGCCTAATCTAACAAAAGAGTAATATGCAAATTAACCATCATTCTGTTATATCTAAGCCATGCCCACCAGCCAAGCCATACCTACCAGCCAATCAGAGTGATGGTATCCAAATTAACCCAGCCAAGATGGCAGCTGACAGGCTGACAGTCATGAAATTAGAGTAAGCAGGAGGCCAGCTATGGAAGAAACTACCTGCCTAGGCCAGCTGTGGCCTCTGCTTAAGGCAACAAAGTTTCAATTATAGAAGCCAGGGAGCTGAAGCAAACAGGAGGCTGCATTGCCTTCCTAGGCAGGCTGTGGCCTCTGCTCAAGGCAACAATGTTTCAATTATAGAAGATAAATTAACCCCAGAATCCTGCTTCCAGCCAGTCTTGCTGGGACCTTGGGTCAATGGGAGCTGTGGCCAGCCTGCAAACAGCCCTCAGCCCCTCACCCAGGCTGGCCAGGCACCTCAGTAGGGACCTGAAACCTGAAGGAGCTGTGGGCAGCCTGAAAACTGCCCTCAGCCCTACACCCAGGCTGTCCACACCCCCATGGGTGAGGGTTTCCACTGGGGGGCTTGGCCAGCCTGCAAACAGCCATCAGCCCCTCACTCAGGCTGGCCAGGCATGCCAGCAGGTAGATATCCCCGGAGGGGTCCCAGACTGTGAGAGGGCACAGGCCGGGCTGAGGTACCCCCTGGAGTGCACAAATTTTTGTTCACCAGGCCCCTAGTATATTAATAAAACCTTGGTAAGATTTAGTTCCTATTCAGTTTCTAGAAATTTCCATTACTTTTTTTTTTAATATCATAACAGAATCTAGTGTTACTGATTCGGTTATTGGCTGGGACTTTGGTTCTTTTTATCAATCAAGAAGAGATTTTAAGGTCAATGAAAAATAAAAGTAAAGTAAATGGGTTTTATTGAGGATACATTCCAAATGAGGTAGGGGCCAGTAGAGAGACACAATGGCCAGGCTGCTTTAGCTCAGTGGGAAGTCAGAGAAAAGGGCCTTGGGGACAGTTCAGAGGATACTGAAAAAGCTGCAGCTGCCCATTGCTCCTCTGGTTGCAAGTCTCATGGGGTCCCTTACAGGTTGGGGGATGCATACTTGTGGGGGAAGGGAAGGGAAAAGGGAGTGATATGGACAAGCTCCTTAGAGGTGGAGTGCACAGAGAGAGAGCCTGGCCCCCACTTCCTGGGTTTAAAAGAGGGATTTGCTGGGTGGAGACTTTCATTGTATTTAGGAATGAGTGACAGAAACTACCTTTCTTCTGGCATGCCCTTACCCATATGTATACAGAAACACCCAGGGGGTGGGGCCAAAATAGAAATGCAAATTTTATTATAGTTAGCCCGGGGCCCTAGTAAGGTCTCGGCATTGAGGTCATGTAGTTTTCCTCTGAGCTTGTGCCAAGAATCCCAAGAACCACTGTTTTTGATCCTGCCTGCTGGTTTCTGCTGGGCTGCTCATAGAGAGGTGGTCTGAAGAAAATGCTGGTCTGACCCCTGTTCAGGGCCCCAGGACAGGCCTCACCCCAGTTGCTCATGCCTAACTTCCTACCTGATCCTAGTTTGGGAAGATTATACAACATGTTAAATTACATACAAAATGGAGACCAGACTTGATTATACAAAGACATTTAAGCCAAGTACACAAAGCCAAATCTAGTTTACTTTATGAGCATAAGAAAAGTTTAGCTTAGGTTATTTCTTGTAAATACCTCTGAAAATTAGAGAAAAAAATTTAAGTCATCATCCTAACATTGGTATGAGATAATTAATCACATTTAACCAATTCCCTGTGTCTGGAAACTTACATTGTAATAACCAGTCAGTTCAAGGATGAAGAGCATCCTCATTTTCACTTTATAAAAACCATCTTGTAACTTTATGCTTCTGAACTTCTTATTCGTTTATATATTTTTAAAGTTCCCAGTTTGTGAACTATTCTTATGTGCACAATGAAATCCTACTAAATTCTATTTATTGATTTCACGGTTTTAATTTTGCTATTTTTAACAAAGACTTAATCACAAATTTAAGAAGTAGGACAGGGAAGTGCTAGAGTTTATTATATGATAATCCTATTGCTTACTAGTAAAGAAAACAGAACATGGAAATAGTAAAAGTCATTTGCATCCCCATGTTTCCACCAAATTCTAAGAGGGAGCATGTCTGGGGACATTTTGGCACCTTTACATTCAGGGCCTGTACTCAAAAAATTCAAATTGCTAAATCTGAATCTTCAGAATCACATTTTCAATCTCAATTTACAGGGAAAATTTATAGGCAATACATTGGTTTACTTCTGATGTTTTTATTACAGAGTTTGAGGTACTTAGCAAGATATTAACCTAACCACTCTAAACAACTAATATTCTTATTTTGAATTGTTTTCAAACTCATAGATGTTTGTCATGTAATTTGACACCATTGGATCCAAACATTCATGGTCTTAACTTTCTATTAATTGCATCTATCCAATCCATTTTTGTTATCTTCAATCTTCTATAAATTTCTGTTACCTTTAAAGCTCTCTGTGCATATCCTTACTCTCTCTCTCTTTATTCTACTCAGGCACTAAAACTTTTAAGTTCAGCCAAGCTTTTTCTCTGCTTCAAATTAATGCAGTCTTTCTTAGTTTTAGTCAACTCATCCTGGTCCAAAATCTCCCTTTGAACTTCAGAAACTAGTGCCTAAACTTAAAAAAAAAAGTTATATACAAAGATCTTGATAAAGCATTGCTTACTAATTTCATTTTAAAACAATGGGGCCTCATGTTTTGTTTTTATGTCTTTTATTGTATTGCATTTTGAAGATAACTTCAAAAATTAACAAAGCAGCAAAAGTCTTGGATCGTAAGTCTGTATGAAGATGATTCTACGTGATAAAATTAAATACCATTCAATAAAGCACAACTTTAATATATTAATCTCTATACATTATTTTCTGGATACTTAATGTGTCATCCTACTGTATAAAACTGCTAAAATTAGTGATACAAGTTTACAGGATGTTCAGATTGTCCATGGATGATTGACATTCCAGTGGTATGTGTGAATTGTAGCCTCAACAAGCTTCTCATTAGAAACAAAACTTTTGAAAATAAAATGACTATCTTTGATAAAGCGCAGATGCCATAAATTGTATAGTCAGTACAAGAAAGATTCTAGCTAACATTCATAATACATCAAACAAACCAATGGAGTATTCAGTGGTTAACTCTAATGTAATGAAAGTCTTAAGCCATCTGTCTTGAAAGCCTGTAATATAAAAGTCTACTGCTGACATACATGTGTTAGAAAAAAGACATTTGGAAAGTTAAGTAATAGATTAGACTTCAAACCAATAACTAATTACTGATAAACTAAATAACGTTGATTTTTAATCTGACAGAATAACAACAGTTAAATATAAGAGATTACAATGCAGCAGCAGGTAGCAAAGCTTCAAAGTATTTCATTCAATGATTTATGTGTTAGTTTTTCAATTGACTCTAGGAGAAGTCTTCTTTGTGTACTTAGGAAACAGCACAGCCTTTCCTTTGTAAATCTGTATTATCAGAGGAAACCTTCTATTTTAAATATATTACAAGGTAGAATATTAAATGGGATTAATTTTGGAGCCAATAAAGCCAAAAGGTTTTTAATGTAGTAAATCGTTCTTGGTTTTCTGATTGTCCTGTTTTCTATCTTTCAACGTATATTGATTGACGTTATCCAAAATGTCTAATGTCATGTTTTATTAGCCTCTAGCAAGGCTATGTGTATCACCAGTAACTGGTGTAATAAATGTAACTACGTTATTTTAAAATTTAAATTTGAAGTGTGAAATTATACGCAAAGCTCAACTCCTTGAGATGAGGCACCTATTTTTATAGTGAATTGTCTCTATTAGTTTCCCATGGCTGTCATGAAATACCACGAACATGGCAGATATTGATTGCCTTTAAAGTGTTGGCAAGGCTACCCTCCTTCTTAAAGCCCTAGGAAAGGACCTGTGCCATGTTTCTCATCTAGATTTTGGTGGCCCCAGGCATTCCTTTGTTTATAGATACATCACTCCAATCTTTCACCTGTAGATAGTCCTTGTGTGCCTTCACATTGTCTTCCCTTTTGGTGTGTGGGTCCACATTTCCCCATTTTGTAAGTACACTAGTCACATCAGATTTGGGCCCACCATAAGTATTTCATTTTAGCCTGGTGAAATATACAAAGACTCAATAACAAAAAAGGTCACATTCTGAGGGACCGGAGTCGGCATTTACGAATTTTTGGAAGGACACAGTTCAACTCATAGTGTTGCACAGAATTTCATTTTTTTTCCCACTTATAATTTCTGTGACTTTAAGGAAGTTATACCATCTCTCTGTGCTTCCCTTTTCTTATATGGGTAGTAGAATTGTGAGGCATAAAGGAACTTATGTAGAGAAAACATTTAGAACACATACTGATATTAAAGAGGCCCAGTGCACAACATTCATGTACTTGGTGGGTAGGATGTCCCTCAGCCTGGCCTGAACTCTCTCTCAGTCTGGGACCCCTTGGGGTATGTCCACCTGCTGGCTTACCCCCAAAGGTGTCAGTCAGATATCCCTCTCACAGCCTGAGGCTTTCACAGTCTGGGACCACTTGCTCCTTACTGCCCACCTGCATTGGAGACAGGAGAGGCTCTAGCCACCGCTAATGCACTAACCAGCCTTGAGCCTGGCTTCTGGCTGAATGGTGCTCCCCCTGTGGGAGCACACTGACCACCAGAGTCAGCTTCTGCATTGAGCATCTGCTCCCTGACGGTCAGTATGTGCCATAGTGACTGCTTGTTCCACCTTTTAGTCGATTAGCATATTAGGGTTTTATTATATAGGATTGACAATTATTCTTGCCTAATTATAACATCTGTTCTTATTCAAATAATTTTTCACTACATAGTTTCTTAATGTTTTATTCTTTTATAGCAGGTAGGTAATTATATTCAACCTTGTTACTGGGAGTAGAATCTCATTGGTTATAGTGGTTTGTCAGGGAATGTCAGAAACAGTAGTGCAGTGTATCCTGATCCAGTTCTCCACCAGCCCAGTCTAGGCCCTCCATTGCACAATTTCTCCTTATTATGCTATGACATGTAGCCTTAGTCAGAAAAACTCTAGTAATGTAATAGTAGTGAAATAAGCAGATTAGGAATCTAGCCACATTTCCTTCCATTTCAGACATATCATTAACTGTTACAGAAATGAACCAATGGGAATGTGTAGAAAAGTATACCATTTAGTCAGGAGTGATACTAGAACCTTATATAAAGTTAAAATAATGTGAAGAAAAACGTAGGATAACAATTTAAAAATAGTACTCATTTAATATTAGCCTTCCCTCAGGAAACAAACAAGCAAGCAAAGAATACATCTGCTAGCTGACATGAACCAATAAAATAATACCTCCCAGTTTAAGGAAAACATGCCTCATATCATTATCCACACTGAATCGAAATATCCACATTGCAATTTTCTTTTTTTAATCCTCATCAGAGGACATTTTTCCCCACTGATTTTTAGAGAGATAAATGTGAGAGAGACACATTGGTTGGATGTTTCCTGAATGCACCCTAACTGAGGTTTGGGATTAAACCTGCAACCCAGGCATGTGCCCTTGACTAAAAATGAAACCCGTGGCCCTTCAGTGAGCAGGCCATCGCTCTAACAACTGGACAACACCAGCCAGGGCTGCAACTTACAATTTTCAAGAGTTTTATAGCATGACTCACCTAATATATAAAATGAACATGTGTCAACAGCTTCTTTCTCATTAGTGAAGGACCAGAGATATGAAAGCTAATTCAAAGGACAGTTCACTAGGATTTGGAAAAAAAAAATTATGATAAGATCGCTGACTCAGATAACAAAACTGGTTATGCCCTACAGCCCAACAACACTGTACCTTTTGGGGCTATATTTTCTACCAAACATAAATGATGTCATTTCACATACAGAAGCAATAAATGACAACATAAAATTTATTTATGTTGGCCATTCATTTTTTCAACATAAGGTAAAAGATATGGACAAAAATTTAGTTATTATTATTTATTTTAATGTTATGACAATGCAAGGATTGGTTACATTTTCCCTGTTTCATCATATTTACCTTGAAACAGGCATTCATCTGACAGTGCCATTGATGGTCCCAGTTCTATCTCTTGCTTCAACAGTGTTTGTAAAGAACAGACCCATGATCTGGCCACTCTCCAGCATCTTATCCAGTCACCACCTTCAGAACCACCTTCAAGACCAGCCAACACACTGCTGTTGTTTTTACTACCTTAACTCTTTATTGCCAAATAGCCACGAGCTTCCAGGTTTGTCAGAATTATTCCACCGAGGTGGAGGCTATGGTCAGCTGCCTGGCCAGCCCGCACCCGCAGGTCTCCCACATCTACCTCTCTCAGCTTCTATTTCCACCGAGACGATGTTGCTCTCATGGGTGTGGCCCACTTCCTTCGCAAGTCGGAGGAGAAGATGTTTGAGGGTGATGAGCATCTCTTGCAGATGCAAAACTAGCGCAGTGGCTGCATTCTGTTCCAGGATGTGCTGAAGCCTCCCTAAGATGAATGGGCAAAACTCAGGATACCCTGGAAGCTGCCTTGGCCTTGGAGAGGAACATGACACAGGCCCCTTTGAAGCTGCATGTCCTGAGTTCTAGCCACACAGACCCTAAGCTCTGTGACTTCCAGGAGGACCACTTCTTGGGTGAGGAGGTGAAACACATCAAGATGGGAGGCACATGACTCACCTCCACAGGCTGGCCGGCCCCCAGGCTGGGTTGGACCAATGTTTCTTCAAAAGGCTCACCTTTATTCACAACTAAGAGCTTTGAGGAGCCTCTCTGCATTCCCCTAGTGTCTATCTTTTACCTGAGCCTCTCCCTGAAACAGTTAGCCATTCATTTAACCACCCTGAAGTCCTCACCCAAGCATTGGATCAAATGGAAACTAATAAAGCTTTTTGCAGAAAAAAGAAAGAAGAGAAATAGGCATTAAGCTGATACCAAAAAATAGCAAAAGAAGAACTAACCAGAAAGTAACCTCTGATATACTAATATATGCATTAGTTTATTAAAATCCCATGACTTATCTCTGAAAATATGAACCCTTGTTAAAATATGACTTTTGTTCAAATATGGATGTGCCTTATATAAATTATGGCAGAGCAAAAGTAAGTTTTCAGTTGTTCATATGAAAAATAATTACAATGATTAATAAATAATAATGCAAAAATGGAGTCTGTATTTTGTATACTCATAATTGTAAACATACTTTTGTTTCACTGTGTAAATAACCAGTATTCAATGTAAAACAGACAGGCTTATACTTAAACCTATAAACCAATAAGTAATGAAGAAAACATTTTAAATTTGATGTTTAAAATAATAACTGTAAAGTTGCCTTCAGGTTTTTTGCTCTCATAAAAATGAAATAAAAAAATACGAGTTTCTAATTTACAGTGTGCAATTGACTGTGATGTTTATTAGTGAGGCTTATTTCCAGTTCAGACCAGAAATAAATAATGGAAATTAACTGTGATGATAATAAGTATTATTTAAGTCATTTTTAGATAGGAATTCTTAAGTATTTATGTATCAGTAAAAACATTTTTTTGAAAGAAAAGGTAACATATATTGGGCATACCTTATTGATATGCTGTATAATAATGAGTCAAGATTATGAAAGCCAAATATCTCATAGGAATTTAAACATCCTTTTTTGCCCTTTTCATTTTACAGACAAGGATTTCTATTTGCAAAGCTTGTAAATTGAATATATTTTCTTCTAAAATTAAAGTTGATAATTAACAAACATAAATGGTATATTTACCATATAATTAAAATAACTATCTATCTAGATTTGGGGAAATATTGAGAATAATCATAACTTAAACAGGCATACATTTGAAATTTGTGAACATAGATTTTTGAGAGCATAGGAACTAGTAAAATAGTACAAATGATGGAGATACTAAATAAAAAAACATATAAGTTTTGACATATTTAATTAGTAAGCTTGAACTAATGGAAACATAGAAAACAATATTATATAGGAGTACAGACTGCACAGAATTTTTTAAGCATGCACAGATCACTTATGGAAACTAAGCACATGATTTATTATAAAGTAATTCCAATCAAATTATAAAGGAATACTATCATAACAACCAATTTTCTCATCACAATGTAATTAAGGTACACAATAAAATTAGAAAAATTATATACAATAAATAAGAAACATCTCTAAATAGTTCATAGAAAACAATAAGTTAGAAATTAGAAAATTTAGAATGTTTACATATAAAATATAAATTTAATAAAACAAAAACTCTTTGCTCTAGGTAAGCAAATCTATCACCTTGTCACTTTCTGCAAATATGCATCTTAGATTATGGATGCTTAGTTACCCTGTGACCTCAATCTATTGCACTGAGGTCAATTCTAGTTTTTGTGATTTTTTTTTTTTTTTGTAAAAGTGGGAGAATCACTCTTTCTAGCTCTCTGTATCTCCAGATTACCATACACAATGCTTTGTATTTTTATGCTAATAGAATTGGTATATAACATTAAGTTTAAGGTATGTACCATGTTGATTTGATACATTTATATATTGCAACATGACTACCAATATAGCTTTAGCTAAGGCCTCTATCACTTCACACAATTTCTGTGCTGAGCCAGCTCAGCCAAGGGTTCCTTGGATGGTCTCAGCCAGCTCACAAGCCTGAGTGAGGGCAGTGAATGGATGAAAAAATGACAAAGAGAACAAACTGGTCTAGGTGGATCTTCCTGTGTCTGGCTGAGGCCACAGAGAGGGACCCAGACAGCAAGCTGAGCCTTTATTTTATAGTGAGAGGTAAACAAGGTAGTGGTCACCATAGTTACAATGTTCTTATGAGTTTCACTTGTTTTGGCAGCACTTGCTGCATCTCCCTCAGCCCATTAGCTACCCAGATAAGATCTAGGGAGCTGTCATAAAGTCAAGCCTAATTATGCTAAGAGAACTGTGCCCTCTAAGCTGGAACTTGTTTGTGGTTTTGTCAACAGGTCAGTCCAAGGGTCAACCCTATAGACCCGCCCTACATCTCGCCATTTTTTTTTTTAAGCTATTACAATGAAAGTAAAACTTTAAGCATCAAAAACAAAACTCTGGCTATTAAAACAATAACAAAACAATTCCAATATAAAACCCAAACCACAAACATGTTAACATTTTAAAACTTAAACATAAAGCTCTGGCTATTAACAAAACAATGCCAATGTGTTAACATTTTTAAAACTAGTAAGAATAACAAAACAGCAATAAGTGAGTTTCTGCTAATTTAAGTTTCTTTTGCAGATTTACTCAGAGTTCTCGGGCTTGGCTGTGCAAGGCTTTGCAGAAGACTGGCAGCTAACCAATGCTAGCATAGCCAGAAACATGATTCAGGGAGTAGCTTCCACATCTTGCTTTTCTTCCACCTGCTGGGCCTCAGTTGTTAACTTCTTCAGCTGACCCAGTGTTGGCATTTCAGTTCCTTGCACAGCCTTCCTTTTCTTTTTTCCACTTTGCTGTCATTGGGGCAACTCTCAGTCTTTTGAGCAAAGGGACAAGGAGCTTCTCTGGGTCCACTGTGGTGACGCACATAACGCTCTGGTACCCAAATTGGCTGCACTGCTCCTTCTGGAAAGATACAAAACACAACCTCTTCCCCACATTATTGCTAGATCTGGTAAAACTCCTCTGGTTTGTGCGTTCTTCGACCAGGTTAAGTCGGCAGAGGCTATTGCACTGGAGGCCTGATGCCTTTCAGCCGCTGTACAACTCTGCATCGCAATTCAAAAAATTTAACACAAAATTCTCCCATAACATTCTTCTACACTTTTTAATTTTTATACTTGCATTTTAAGAGTATGATTGGCATTTTCAGCTGTTGCCTGAGTCCTGATCTATCACCCCAGGAAGAAGAACTTGCCAATCCTGTGCTCTCTGGGGTGGCATGATAAAGGTTTACTGAGCTGGCTGGAAAGGCTGCAGTAGGTTCCTCTATATTTACCTTTCCTTCCTCAGAAAACCATGGGCAGGTTTTACTTACAGAATCCAAAAAAAATTGAAAAGCTGTTGATACCTCACAGAACAGCCCTATGCTTGGAGCATAGCGTTAAGCATGATTACATATCAATTCTTTTCCTGCAATCCTGAATTTCCCATACTTTAAACCTAATTATATCACTAAACTTTGCTCCTTACCTTCCTTCTTGTTTTCTGCACGTGCTTCACTGGAGCGTCCTTTCACCTGACAACTGTAGTTCCTCCAAACTCAGGCCCTGTGTTGGGCGCCACATGTGCAGAGCCAGCTCAACCGAGGGTTCACAAGGCTGAGTAAGGGCAGCAAAGGGATGAAGAAATGACAGACAAAGAGAATAAGCTGGTCTAAGATGATCTTCCTGTGCCTGGCTAAGGCTACAGAGAAAGACACAGACAGCAAGCTGAGCCTTTATTTTATAGCCAGAGGTAAATAAGGTAGTGGTCACCATAGTTACAATGTTCTTGTGAGTTTCACTTGTGTTGGCAGCACTTGCTGCATCTCCCTCAGTCCATTAGCTACCAGATACCTATCTAGGGAGCTGTCATAAGGTCAAGCCTAATTATGCGAAGAGGACTGTGCCCTCTAAGCTGGGACTTGTTTCTGGCTTTGCCAACAAGTTAGCCCAAGGCTTAACCTTATAGCCGCACCCTACAAATTTCATTTGTTTTTGTGGTGAGAACATTTAAGATCCAATGCCCTCTATATTGAGAGTCAGAGTTAAACTGTGCCACACCACTGATGAGAAACATTCTTTTATGATGGAGACAGGGTTACCTTTAGCATGAATAGGTGTGGTTGAGGAGTCCAGGAGCTGAGACTTACAGAGGTTTATGAAGTTAACTGAGCAGGACCCAGGGAGGCCTTAGACATGCCTGTAACAGGTGTATAGACACAGGGCAGCAGCAGAGGAGCCTGTTAGCCACAAAATCTGTAAAGGACAAAGAATAGGAAAAATAAGTGGATTTACATTGAAATGAAAAACTCAGGTACTAAGGCTGCTCTGAGCCTGAAACTGAGTAAAGAAGCTCCAGTTCTTAGGAGGATGAACAAACAAACAAATAATAAGTTTCACGACTGAAAGCTGGAGAGACTGACCTAACTAAAGAGGCAAGTACAGAGAGCTTAGGTAGAGAACATTTCAGCTCATCAACTAAGCATATGAACTGATGCCAAAAATATATATAGCTAGCTAGATTTTAAAGATTTGATGGAACGAAGACTTAGACCAGCTAATGGACCAGTCTGGGGCTGTTACCTGGAATATATGCAGAAAGAATTATGAAAACAAGACAAATCAAGGCAAAGATAAGATTTGGGCATACATCCCTTGATCCGACAAATACTCAAACTTACATGGCTGGGATTTTGTATTTTCTATTTGGACTTATTGTTATTTTGTCAGTTTTCATTGTTCATGAAGATATTCTGAGTGTTTATCACATTTACATATTGTTTGAAGTGAATTCTTTGACACCTCTCTTTTTGGTCTCTATAAAGTTCAGCCAAACATATAGCCCAGAAAGCTTATATTCTTATACTAGAGGCCTGGTAAACAAAATTTGTGGACTGGGGGAGGAGAGGAAGGGTTATCCCTCAGCCCAGCCTGCACCCTCTCTCAATTCGGGACTGCTGGCTCCCAATGGCTCACCTGCCTGCCTGCCTGATTGTTCATAACTGCTTCTTCCGGCCAGCGTGATCACCCCCTAACCACTCCCATTCTGGCCTGATCAATGCCTAAGTGCACCCCTGCCAGCCCGATTGCCCCCAACTGCCCTCCCTTGCTAGCTTGGTCACCCCTAACTGTCTTCCCCTGACAGACTGATCACCCTTAACTGCCCTCCCCTGCTGCCCTGATCCCCCCTAAATGCTCTCCCCTGGTGGCCTGATCACTCACAACTCCCCTCCCCTGTCGGCCATCTTGTAGTGGCCATATTTGACCACATGGGGGAAGCCATCTTGTGTGAGGACGTGATGGTCAATTTGTGCATTATCTCTTTATTATATAGGGTACTTCCAAGATAGGAAAATTGAAATTAGATTGTAGAACAAGAGAAGACAAATTGCTTTGGCATTTTATACATATTTTATTCTGGCCAGGTTGCTGCACAATATTATTTTCAAATTTAATGATGCAATGTTTCCATGGCTGCCAATTGGGCCTAGAGGCTTAGGGTAATGTAGACCATTGATATTTAAACATGAAAAAAGCAAATAATGTTTCAAAAATGACTAACATCTTGGCATCATTGGGATACTAGTAAATACTTCCTAGTATTGGATTTGTATACAACCTTGGATGTTGTTAATGCCACCTATATTATACCTCTCAGGCATGCCTACCCTTAGCTAAGCATGCAGTGTGCTTTTGCTCCCCTGAGTACTCCAGAGATAGTAGTCTGTGGGTTGAATTAATAGGAACTTCATGTGAACTTTTATAACATGAAAATAATTTATCACAATGATGATTTTGCTTGAAAATTTTCTTCTGTGGTATATTAATTTGAATATTATCCAGTGGCAATAGAATGAGGACAATATCAATGATTATAGCTCTCTAGAACTTTATAGAAACTTATGTATCCTGAAGCACACAGAGATATTTCACAGCCTATTAAGAAGGAACTTTTGATTTGCAGTTACCAACTGCAATGAAAATCCTCAATGCTAATTGGATTTTTTAAAATATAGGCCATCTTACATCTGAGAATTGTACTCTGTCCTCTATCAAGTGATTAGACAACCAAAACTGACAGCTTTCTATGCCTAAAGCCTAAAAGAAACAGTGAAGGTAGCAATAAAACACACCTTGATGTAAAAGATTTTACCCTCTCAAGAACCACAGAATTAACAAAATTCATGACCAATTTCACATCTTAATTGAACCTTTAGATAGAAGTCTCTACTGGGATTGGAAATCACACTGATACTTAAAGTTATATTGATTTCTGGGGTTAGAAAACTTCTTCTAACAGTATGTATAAATGTGTAGTCCATGCGTGGATCCCAACAAAAACAGATTGTTTTACTCTCTTACTGGGGCAAAAAAGTTGTGATCCTTCAATGTCGTATTATTATTTTAAAATGGAATTTCTCTGAACCAAGTTTAATTTGGTGAGACGAACTCTCAAGAGTTTCATTATGATAAAGAAATGTCACTTTCAATTAAAAATCATTCTTTGTTTTTTAAAAAAATGTATTTATGTTGATTCCAGAGAGGAAGGAAGAGAGAGAGATGAAAACAACAATGATGAGAAAGAATCATTGATCGACTATCTCCTGCATGGCCCACACTGGGGATTGATACTGAAATCTGGGCATATACCCTGATCTGGAATCAAACCATGACCTCAACATTCGCAGCTCAATGTTCAATCACTAAGCTAAGCAGACTAGGCTAAAAAATAATTCTTATCTAATACTACTTAGCCACCTTTATGGCTAGGTGGCTGTTAATGTAATATATACAGAGAATGACCTCCTATTTTATCTAAACTTCTGGCAAAAGAGGGATTCTTATATATAAGATTTTTACCTTGAAAAATCTTATAAGCATGATAAAATGTAAACTAATGCCATCTACTGTAATGATGGTAAGCTACCGCTAACATACAATACTCACTGATCTAAGCACTGTACTGTAACTCAGTTATATTTACCAGCCATAAAGCATATTATGCTGAATTTGACAAAAATACACTTTTAGTCAGATGTATAGGCCAGCAATATATACATATCTACTCTATAAAAGCGAAATATTAAAATTAACCGTTTCTCCGAGACGGGTAAGCCATGCCCACCAGCCAATCAGA
>PVJC01019265.1:0-30420 GCA_004026665.1 Murina feae
GAAGGCATCTGGCGGCCCAGGGCCCCAGATACCTTCCCAGGACCCAGTCTCCCAAGATGGCGGAGCCCAGGGCTGCGGCCTCCACCATCTTGGCTGGGCTAATTTGCATACAGTCACTCTGATTGGCTGGTGGGCGTGGCTTAGGCCGTCCCGAAGAAACGGTTAATTTTAATATTTCGCTTTTATTAGTTTAGATATAGATTGTGTTATTTTCCTATGAACAACTGTAAACCTACTTTTGCCTCACCCTGTGTATTTTTAATCCTCATGGCAACCAATATCTGGTACATATTTTATGTCCATTTTATAAGTGAAGAAGCTAAGAAAGTGAGAAATGGGATCTATGGTCACATAGCTAGTTAAATGGCAGGTTTTGAATCTGTAGCTATTTGATCCCAAAAGCTGAGTAAGGAGAAAAAGGTTTTCATATGCCTACCAATTAAACCAACAAGGATCATTCACTAGGCTAGGCAGGAATTAATCCTAGAGAACTACTGGCTGTTATTTATCACAACTTCCTTAAGAAAATATAGGCTGTTGAGGAATAACTTATTCTAAAATACTTCCTAACACCAACCTTGTACTAAATGGACTTTGATTTGCAGAATGAGTTTTCCTTTTTAAATTAAGAACAATTTTGCCCTCTTCTCACTAAGTTTTTCTTTCGCTCTTCACACTGGCTTAGCAATGTTTCCCAAACTTCTCTGATGCTATCACCTGGGGAACTGTTCAAAACACAAATCAAGTACACAGCCTCTACCTCAGATCCACTGACTTCAAAACAATTGCCAGGGAAGGGAGCTAGGAAACTTTTGGTAATTTTCTTAACATTTTATTTGAAAATATTTTCAAATTTATAAGATGCCATAAAATAAAAATAGTACAATGCTCATCCATTTGCCTTTCATCCAAGATTCACCTATTATTAGCATTTTTAGCCTATTTTATCACTTGTTCTGTTTCTATCATGCACACACACACATGCACACAAACACAAGGACACACGCATGCACACCTTTTAAAAAAATGCATCTGAGGTTATATTATAGATGTCATGGTCCTTTACTCCTAAAACTCCAGTATATATTTCCTAAGACTAGGAATATTATAATCAACTTCATAAATTTACTTTGATAAAATATTTCATCTAATCAAATTTACACATTTAAATTTTGTCAGTTGATTTAACAAACCCTTTGTAGCATTTACCCTAACCGCTGCAGAATACAGTGCAGGATGAGATGTATTTAGCTATTAGGTCTCTCTTGCCTCCTTTAGTCTGGAACATTTTCCACAGCCATTCTTTGTCTTTTATAATAGTGACATTTGGAAAGAACACAATCCCATTCTACTTTTTAGTGAGAATGTCCTCCTTTTGTGTTTGCCTGGTGCTTCCTTAGGACTGGCATACTGCATAAATGATGCTGTGGTCTGAGTGTCCCTCAGTGACACCTATTCAAGGTGTCCCCTTCTATACTTTTCCTCATTTTTTAACTCATAGTCTGTGAGAATACACATTAAGACCATGCAAACATCCTGTTCTCATCAAAACTTGTCCTCAATTTAGCATTCCTTCTTGCCTAGACCACTCTTATTTGATCCTACCATAATAGCTGTAAATTGAGGATTTTACAACTCCAGCATTCCCTCCACATTTAAGAGTAAGCCTGTGGCATTCTACAGTAAACAAAGGACCTCCCTTACCCTGTTTATCTATTTGTAATTGATATTAACTTACAAATTTCTGTGATTTACAATTCCCTTATTACATTATCCTTATTATAATTCTGTATTAAAAGTACTATTAATTCCTTGCAATAAGTAATAATTATTTTGTGTTCAAGTTGTTCCAGATCTGGCCAGTGGGATCTGCTTTTTGTAAAAAAATACATTTTTATTGAATTCAGAGAGGAAGGGAGAGGGGAAGGGAGAGAGAACACCAATGATGAGACAGAATCACTGATCGGCTGCCTCCTGCATGCTCCCTACTGGGAATCGAGCCCACAACCCAGGCATGTGTCTTTTACTGAAATCGAATCCACGACCCTTCAGCCCACAGGCTTACGCTCTACACACTGAGCCAAACCAGCCAGGGCAGAATCTGCTTTTTAAAATTTGACTCCTGACCTTGTGACCTGCCCCATCATTCTTCTGATCATTTCCTTACTTTTTGTTATAACAAATTGTTTTTAGCTTTGACTTGTACCTGTCCTATCCCAGCCCTAGAACCAGCCATTTTTTCCAAGTAATTCTAGTTTTTCTTGGTGGGGAATAATAGGGGCAAAGATCTGAGTAGTAGGTGTGCTCATTAGATTGGAATGTCAGCTCCTTTCAATGAACAGAAGTAGGAAATATATGCAGGGATAAACACTATACACTTAAACCTATATATACAAAAGCCTAAACAACTGGATGACCAGCTGGTAGCTATAACACCAGGGGGCAGATGCTCAATGCAGAGCTGCTCCCTGGTGGTCAGTGTGCTCCTACAGCGGGAGTGCTGCTCAGCTGACCATCGGGTACCAGACACCAGGCTCACAGCTGGCAAGTGCCAATGTGGTGGCGCAAGCCTTTCCCGCCCCTATGGCACTGCTACCAAGTGGCAGCAGTAGCAGGCACAACTGGACTGGGATGAATGGGAGAGGCACAGCACTAGGCTGGGCTTGGGCTCCTCCCTGCCCGCCTGCCGCTTCAGCACTACTATATCCTTTGGGGGATTATCTGCTTTCCCCTGAGGGGTCCCAGATTGCAAGAGGGTGCAGGCCACTGATGCACTAATCCATGCACTGAGACTCTAGTATATAGGTAATATCTATACACACCCACATATTTTCAAATCATAAATTCACATTAATAGCTCAGATTCCAAGGATCCCCCATAGGGTTCTTTTATGTCTGTATTTTTAATGAGCACCCCAAGTGATTCATCTTTTTTTTTAAAATATGTATTTACTGATTTCAGAAAGGGAGGAGGAGGAAGAGATAGAAATATCAATGATGAGAGAGGATCATTGATCAGCTGCCTCCTGCACCCCGCCTGGAAAAGAACCAGGGACCCTTCAGTCTGCAGGCCAATGCTCTGTCTGCTAAGCCAAACCAGCTAGGGCCCAAGTAATTTACCTTATTAAGGACATTCAGGAAACATTGCTAAAGATTGCTAATGAATCTCAGTTATGTTCTGAGGATTTTCCATGAAATTCAACTGAATAAAAAACTAACTGAAAACACTGGATGTTCTCTTTCCATTTCCCTCTTCCTATTAAATATCTGTTTTATTTAATTCCAATTCTGAGGATAATTATCTTTAAACAGAAGTGACCACTTTCTTAGTCATCATTAGTCAATGGCCAGAGGTTTGAGTCTGATGCTTTTCTCTTTCAAGCTTCTGTTGCTATTAATGTCAACTTAAAAAAAAACACAAAAAACCCTTATTATTACTTTGGGGGACATGTCTCAGTACATTTTACTTTGAACATTCAGGATACCTTCTTAAGAGTACTACAAAAGATACGTGTGTGTGTGTGTGTGTGTGTGTGTGTGTGTGTATGTATATAATATGCTTTCAGCCATCCCTTCCCTCTACCCCCCCATTGGTTTCACTTGCAATACTATAATTCAATTTCCTAAGCTTTAGGGCCCAGTAGACACAATAAAGAACTATGAACATATACATTATTAGTATTCTACTTCACCAACTAAGCCATCCTTGGCTAGAATTAGGTCCCAGATAATAGTTCTCCTTGTGCCTTCTTTTACTGTTTTAATCAGATTAAGATAGACCTTGCCCAATATTGGTGTATGGCGATGAGGGGATATAGAAAGAGGAATGAAAAAAAATCCTAAAGGGATGGCAACCAGAAGAGCTGGAAGTGTCTGTGGTAACTAACGAAATGTACTTGTGTATCTATCTATGCAAAGGATATCCTGGATGAAGTCTGGAAATGACTTCCAATGAACAAAATCAGAAATGGGTTGTCTTGGAGCAGTACAGAGCAGCACGACTAGTAATTATTCCTTGCATCCCTTTCTCCATCCTTCAAATGAGGATACAATCATATCTACTTCATAGTGTTCTGAGGAGGATTAAACAAGTTAGGTAATTAACAAGGTTATTCCTATGAAACATAATTCTTTTTCTCTTACCAATAAAGTGAAAATACACTGGTAGAGATTCTCTCTTCCTTCTAAATAAATTTTCAGCCCTCATCCACTTTAGGGTTACTTTTGTGTTACATAAGTAACATTACTGTTTAGCTGTATGAATCTACTACAGAAACGCCAATAAAAGCAAGTCTGTTATATACAAACTAGAGGCCTAGTGCATGGATTTGTGCACTGGTGGGGTCCCTCGGGTTGGCCTGTGCCCTCTCGCAATCCGGAATCCCTTGGGGGATGCGGACTGCCAGTTTTGGCCTTATCTCAGCAGGCCAGGCCGAGGGACCCCACCTGTGCATGAATCCATGAAGCAGGCCTCTAGTATGCATGCATATAAGATCTTTGGTTAATCTCTTCCCGCCCTCCTCCCCGCTTTCCTCTGAGATTCATCAGCCTGTTCTATGTTTCCATGCCTGTGCACTGAACGTCTCTCCCTGGTGGTCAGTGTGAGTCATAGCATCATAGCTACTGGTTGAATAGTCCCTTAGACTTTTATATATATACTAAGGGCCTGGTGCACAAAAATTTGTGCACTCGGGTGGGGGGTCCCTCAGCCCAGCCTGTGCCCTCTGGCAGTCTAGGACCCCTTGGGGGATGTCCCCCTGCTGGTGTGCCTGGCCAGCCTGGGTGAGGGGCTGGTGGCTGTTTGCAGGCTGGCCTAGACCTCCAGTGGGGACCCTCACCCCATGGGGGTGTGGCCAGCCTGGATGAGGGAAACTTTGTTGCTTTAACTGAAGTCCAGGTCGGGTTGCCCCTGACAACCCAGGCTCCCAGCAGTTCCTTGAGCCCAAGGCTGGAAGCAGGTCTCTGGGGTTTATTTATCTTCTATAATTGAAACTTTGTTGTGGAAACTTTGTTACCACAACTGGCCTAGACAGACAGGAACCTTAGCTTCCTGCATTGCCAGGGCAAGCCTCCTACTTGTTCCAGCTCCGTGGCTGCCGGCCGCCATCTTGGCTGGGTTAATTTGCATACAGCCGCTTTGATTGGCTGATGGGCATGGCTTGGCTGGTGGGTGTGGCTTGGGTGTCTCGGAATGATGGTCAATTTGCATATTACTCTTTTATTAGATTAGACTAGAGGCCTGGTGCACGAAATTTGTGCATGGGGTGGTGGTGTCTCTCAGCTGAGCTTGCACCCTCTCCAATCTGAGACCCTCAGGGGATGTCTGACTGCTGGTTTAAACTGGCAGTCAAACATCTCTCTCACAATCTGGGACTGCTGGCTCCAACTGCTTGCCCGGCTGCCTGCCTGATCACCCCATAACCACTCCCCTTCCAGCCTGATCACCCCCAACTGCCCTCCCTTGCCAACCCAGTTGCCCCCAACTGCCCTCTCCTGCTGACCTAGTCACCCCTAACTGCCCTCTCCTGTTGCCTGATCGCCCACAACTGCCTTCCCCTGCCGGCCATCTTGTGGCTGTGGATGCCGCCCTCTTAGAGGGTGTGGCAGTCAATTAGCATATTCCCTCCTTATAGGCTGTGGGTGCTGCCATCTTTGCAATGGTGTGAGGGTCAATTAGCATATTCCCTCTTTATTACATGGGAAATTTCTTTTTAAAACTCTTTTGTAAGGACAATCATAGATATAATTAATTAGATTTATGAAAACTGTTATTTTTTCAGAGAGCTGTTTTCTAAACAATCTTTCACCTCCAAGATTATTCATTTTATTAAGGGTCCCAATATAGAGTTTGAAGCTGATCAAATTCACTTTGATACAGACTATTTATAGATTAATGGATTCCTGTAATTTCACACTTGTTTGTAAAAATAAAAAGAGCATAAAATATTAAAATTCAGGACATGTATGCTATCACTCTAAAAAATACCCAACAGAAATAAGATAATCATTATACTTACTTCATCTCTATAAAGAGGGCTAGCATAATACATTATGTCCATTGCACTGCTGTTCAACATATCCCTTAAACCTCGTACTTTGTCAGGAGTAATGGAATCAACAGTGTCTACAAACAAACAAAAAAACAAACTTACAGAAGATATCTGTCTTAGGAGAAAAATTAATTGGGGGAAAAATTATATTCCCTGAAATCACAGCTCTTTAAGTTAACATTTCAATATGTGAGACTAGTTTTGGATCTAATCTTTTCCTTCTTGCAAAATATAGCAAGAAAAAAATAGACAAAAAAGGGAAGAGAAAGAACATTAAAGGATAAAAGCCATTGTCAAATCCATGAAGCCTGATCATTTTCTATACTGGCATTTGCATGATATTCAGGGGTACCCAGAGCAAAGCCAGGTCTCTATTCCTGGACTAGGTGTTACGGGACACAATCTCCATGTCTGCACCTCCTTTTCTGTTTTCTTTCTTTTCCTTTTTGGATTATGCACCTTGGGCCTGGCAATACCCATGCAGAATGCCTAGAGACACTGGTGGTAAACTAGCAACAAATTACAAAGTTTCTTTACACTTTACATTTATCTATTTTTAGTAAAATAAAGATCCTATGAGGAAGAGCTGTCAAATTAAAAACATGCACAAAGGCAAATCTGCAATGGGCAGCTGCAGTAAACAAGATAAAGTTGGTGTAAGTTACTTGGGAAAAAAAACTGTTACATAAACGTGCAGCCTCTGAGTTACAGCTAACATGGAAAGTCTATCATGGGAAGACTATATTATTCTATTAAGTGCTTTATAAGATGATTAGAGATGCAGAAAAATTTGCTTTTCTTCTAGAAATACAAAGAAGTTCTACGCTCCTAATAACACTGTTTTATGTTTCCTGGTGCACATATGTAAGATTTTCCTTAGGGTATACTAGTATATATCTAGGAGTGAAACTGCTGTGTCATAGGGCACATACACATTCGACTTTACAAGATAATGTCGAAACTGTCTTCCAAAGTGATTATATCAATTTACATTCCCAACGAGAGTGAATGAGAATCCTCACCGCTACACATCCTCACTGATGCACAGCCTCACCTTAAATTTTTGCTAAATTGCTGGGTGTCAATGATATTTGATTGTGGTTTTAATTTGCATTTCCTTTCTTATTACACTAGTGAGATGTATTTATATATAGTATATAAAATATTTAAAAATATTAACATATAAAACATACACATATTTTATTTATATAATCTCTTTAAGTGCTCTCTTTTTCATTCTGGATATTAAAACTTCGGTGGGTATATTTGTTGCTCTGTTACAAACTCTTTTCTCAGTTTGTGGGTGGTTTGTCTTTCACTCTTTATGTGTACTGAGATAATTTTAATCAAGTTTATCCATTTTACTTTGTAGCTGTGTTTTCCTATCTTAAGGAGATACTCTCCTATATTTTTCTAGTACTTTAAAAAGTCTGGGCTTTCACATATTATATTTGATACATTTGGAATGTGAAGTAGGGATAGTTTATACTCCCCTCTCCCCTCAAAGAATAACCGTTACTAAGTACCATTTATGGAATAGGCCATCCTTTCACCAATGATCTATAATACCAGCTCAGTCTTTTTTAGAGAGAATAGAAGGGAGGGGGAGAAACAGAGAAAGAAAAACATTGATGTAAGAGAGACACATTGATTGGTTGCAACAAAGGTACATACTTGCCTTTGCCTGGAATTGAGCCTGGGACCCATCAGTCTGCAGGCCAACGCTCTATCTATTGAACCAAGCTGGCTAGGGCAAATAACTCTTAATTTTAATGCATATATGGTTTTACAGAACTATCACCATGACCAGGATACAGAACTGTTTCATCACCTTAAAAAACTCCCACATGCTGCCCTTTTTAAATCAAACCCTAGCCTTCCTGTAAACCCTGGCATCCACTGATGTGTTCTCTGTCCCTATAGTTTTGCCTTTTCCAATATGCCACATAAATGGAGCATAAGTATGTAACCTTTAAGACTGGCTTCTGTGAGACAGTGTATAATAAGAAACATATATTTATAGTTTTTGTCTCTGGTTTCTGGCTCAATATTCCTAAAACCCTTGTAATCTCCTGAGTGATAGGGGTGACAGATATGTCTTTTATTGTTCATAATAAGCCTCTTTCAACTATACTTAAAGCTTATGCTAATGAGGTGACTCTTGGAAGATAGGGCTGGTTGCCAGAGGAACCAACCATGTAATTAGCGGGTTGAAGTTTCTGTTCCATCCCCTGACCTCTGGAAAGGGGAAAGGCTGGAGACTGAGTTAATCATCAACAGCCAATTAGTTAATTATGTCTACATAATGGAACCTCCATAAAACCCCTAAACAACAGGGACTGGAGAACTTCCATATAGGTGAACATTTTTATATATGTTTTTTGTTAATCCTTACCCGAGGACTTCCAGGTAGGTGAATATCCTATATAATAAAAGGGTAATATGCAGCCCTGACCGGTTTGGCTCAGTGGATAGAGCGTCGGCCTGCGGACTGAAAGGTCCCGGGTTCGATTCCGGTCAAGGGCATGTGCCTTGGTTGTGGGCACATCTCTGGTGGGAGGTGTGCAGGAGGCGGCTGATCGATGATTTTCTCTCATCGATGTTTCTAACTCTGTACCTCTCCTTTCCTCTCTGTAAAAAAACCAATAAAATTTATATATATATAAAAAAAGGGTGATATGCAAACAGCAGAACCACTGGGAATGACTGGTCACTATGACACACATTGATCACCAGGAAGCAGACGCTCAATGCAGGAGCTGCCCCCTGGTGGTCAATGCGCTCCCACATGGGGGCTCTGCTCAGTCACAAGCCAGGGTGCCAGCTGCCAGTCAGCGGTTGTGGCGGAAGACCCTCCCACCTCCTTAGCAGTGCTAAGGATATCTGGCTGAAGCTTAGGCCTGCTCCCTGCTGGCAAGTGGACACCCCCTGAGGGCTCCTGGGTTGCCAGAAAGATGGATGTCTGACTGCCAGCATAGGCCCAATCCCTTGGGGAGCGGGCCTAAGACAGCAGGTGGACATTCTCTAAGGGGTCCCAGACTGCGAGAGGACACAGGCTGGGCTGAGAGACCCCCCCATCCCGAGTGCATAAATTTTTGTGCACTGGGCCTCTAGTGTGTGTGTGTGTGTGTGTGTGTGTGTGTGTGTATGTTTTTTTGTTAATCTTTACCTGAGGATTTTTTTTCCCATTGATTTTTAGAGATTGGAAGGAAGAGGGGGAGACAGAGAGAGAAACATTGATGTGAGAGACACACTAATTGGCTGTCTCTTGCCTGGGATGGACTTGCAAGCCAGGTAAATGCCCTTGACCAGGAATCAAACTCTTGACCCTTTGGTGTGTGGGCCAGTGCTCTATCACTGAGCCGTACTGGACAGGGCCAAATCAATTAACTTTTAAACATAACGTACCTCCATCAAGAGTAAGTTTTGACCGCCACTCAACAGGCAGAAATTCAACATGTGTTGCATGGTTGGAAAAATGTCTTTCTTCTATTTTTCTAGCAGCCTCTCTCATCCTAAAAAACAACAAAATAAAAACAAAACAAAACTTTATCAGAGTAACTTCACAAATGTAATTATATGGTATAAAATATTTTTTAATTGTAACACTTACACTTGCTTATAACCTCAACCAATTATGTTTTAATTACCACTATACTACATAATAGTTCATTTCAAAGCATATTCTGTCCATGCCAAATGTTCCTTCATATTTGGTCCTGCCCAAAATGTCCATGATTAAGACAATGTTGCTGGGCTTAAACAGCCCATAGCACTTATTTATGCTTTTGATTTACAGGATTAATATATAAAAAGATATATCATGTTTTATTAATTCAACTAGAGGCCCGGTGCACAATTTTGTGCACTAGGGGGGCCCTCAGCCTGGCCTGCGAGATTGGGCCAAAACTTGCTTTCCAACATTGCCCAAGGGGTCCCAGATTGCAAGAGGGCACAGGCCAGGCTGAGGAACTCCCCACACACACAAATTTTGTGCCCTAGGCCTCTAGTAGTGTATAATTTCTTTACATGTTGCTGATATTTAGTTAAAAATTTTTGTATCCATAAGTGATATTTATTTTTATTCATAGGAGTTATTGGTCTATAGTATTCCCCCCTCCTTGTGAGATCTTTATCTGGTTTTGGTATTAGGATAATATTGGCTTCCTAGAATGAGCTGGGAATTTTTCTTTCTTCTATTTTTTGGAGAGTTTGTAAAGAATTGTTGCTAAGTCTTCTTTTAATGTTTTGTAGAATTCACAATAAAGTCATCTGGTTTTGAGCTTTTTTGTGCTTTTGAAGAAATTTTTTTTATTATTAATTCAAATGTTTTACTCAATTTGGATTTTCTATTTCTTGTTACTTATTATTATATCAGTTTGTCAGCTTGTGTCTTTCTAGAAATTTGTTCACTTCATCTAGGTTATCTAATTTGTTGACATAGAATTGTGCATAACATTCCCTAATAATTCTTTTGAATTCTGTAAATCCTTTTTCATTCCTGATTTTAGTAATTTGAATTTTGTCTTTTTATTCTTGTACTAGAGGTCCAGTGAAATTTGTGCCCAGGGAGGGGGGGGGGGAAGGAGAGGTGTTGTCCCTCAGCCCAGCCTGCACCCTCTCCAACCTAGGACCTCTTGGGGGATGTCCGACTACTGGCAATGTCCGACTGCCAGTAGCTGGACATCCCTCTCACAATCTGGGACTGCCGGCTCCCAATCGCTTGCCTGCCTGTTGCCTGGTTGCCCCTAACCACTTCTGCCTGCCAGCCTAATCACTCCCTAACCATTCCCCTGCCAACCTGATCAATGCCTAACTTCTCCCCTGCAAGCACAATCGCCCCCAACTGCCCTCCCCTGCCAGCCTGGTCACCCCTAACTGCCCTCCCTTGCTGGCCCGATCCCCCACAACTGCCCTCCCCTGCCGGCCATTTTGTGGCTGTGGGTGCCACCATCTTTGTGACAGTATGAGGTCAATTAGCATATTCCCTCTTTATTAGATAGGAGAGTCTAGCTAAAGGTTTCTCACTTTTGTGAATATTTTCAAAGAACCATAAAAATATAAATATCTTCTTCATTGTGTCTTATAAATGCATAGTTTATCATCATATATTAATAGTTGTAGATTATTAACCAGTCTCTTATTGGCTAAACATCTGTAATGAATAGCCTTGTGCATATGTCTGTTTGTATTTTTTTTTTAATCCTCACCCAAGTATAGTTTTCCATTGATTATTAGAGAGTGGAAAGGAAGGAAGGGAGGAAGAGAGAGGGAGGGAGAGAGAGAGAAACATAGATGTGAGAGAGACACATCAACTGGTTGTCTCCCACATGAACCTGACCTAGGGCAGGAATTGAGCCTGAAATCGAGGTATATGACCTTGACTGGGAATTGAACCCGAGACCCTTTGGTCTGGGCTGTCCTAACCACTAAGCTAAACCGGCCAAAGATCTTTTTGTATTTTTGCTGATAATATCTTTAACTTAGAAGTAAGTTTGCTCAGTTATTCAACAATAAAGATAAATTTTTAAAAAAAGAAAAGAAAGTTTACTGGGTCGAAGGACAAATGCATATACCTATAATTTTTAAAAAATATATTTTATTGATTTTTTACAGAGAGGAAGGGAGAGGGATAGAGAGTTAGAAACATTGATGAGAGAGAAACATCGATCAGCTGCCTCCTGCACACTCCTTACTGGGGATGTGACCAAAACCAAGGTACATGCCCTTGACCGGAATCAAACCCTGGACCCTTCAGTCCATAGGCTGACGCTCTATTCACTGAGCCAAACTGGTTAGGGCCATATACCTATAATTTTGAAAGATACTGGCATATATACTCTCCTCCATTGTTTTTCACTGGAAGTATATGAATGCCTATTACGCACAGCCTGACTAAAAGAGTGTACTGTCAAATTTTGGGTTTTTGCTAACCTAATAGTCAAGAAATGGCAGCTTATGTAATTTTAATATACATTTTATAAGCATGGTTGAGCATTTCCTTTTCTGGGAACTGGCTGGTCACATCTTTAGCTCATTTTTCTGTAAGATGGTTAGACATTATTTCTTTTATTTTTAAAAGTTCTAGATATTAACTATTTATCTGTGATATAAGTTGCAGATGTTTTCTCTCAGTTTGTCTATTTTTTGCCATATGGCTTCTTTGGAATAAACTAATATTTATCAATATTTTTCCTTATTGCTTCTGGATCAAGTCATAGTTAGGACAGTTTTTCTCTATTCCTAAGATGCAGAAGAATTCAAACTCCCTTCAACCTTATCTTTTGAACTCACAATACTTGTACAGTTTCATTTCTTACATTTAATGTGATCTAATTCAAACTTATCTTATTGTGAAAAATGAACCCAATTTTATTTTTATCCATATTGTTATCTAGCTACCCTAATACTAGTTATTAAAAAGTATTTCATTTTTAATATATTTTAAAAGGCATTATTTACAACATAATACAGCTGACCTTGGAACAACACCAGTTTGAACTGCTCAATTCCACTTACATGCAGATTTTTTTTCAGTTGACCTACACAGTTCAAATCCATGTTGTTCAGGGTCAACTGGTGGTTGGGACTCTCCCTACATGGAGGGCCAAGTGTAATTATACGCAGATGTTCAACACCAAAGGACATTAGAGCCCCTACCCCTTGTGCTGTGCAAGGGTCAAGGGTCAAATGTAATATTTTTTTGACTGTATATCCCCACAGTTGCCATTTAAAAAGATTTAAATACATTCTCAGTTACAAAAAACAATTTCTTTCTCATCCTCTCAAATGTTCAGTTTTAAAAAATATGAGCATATAAAAAATATTTTAAGATTTCTATTATTCTATTCACGTATTCATTTTTGACCTCCCTCCACCTTGCTCCTGCCCCTTCCCCAGGCCTTCACTGCACTGTTGCTTGTGTCTATGGGTTATGCATATATACATACTAGTTCTTTGATGGCAGTACAGTTTTTATATTTTCCATTGTGAAATAATTATTAGGAAGTGGATGTTGTTATCTGAATTTACAAAAAAAAAAAAAGTTCATTTAGACTAGTGGCTCTCAACCATGGACAAGTTTTTCCTCCAGAGGACACTTGGCAATGTCAAGAAACATTTTGATTGTTACAAGTAGGGGTTCTAATTGCAACTAGTGGGTAGAGGTCAGGAATATTGCTAAATATCTTACAACTCATAGGTCAGCCACCCATATTAAAGAATTATCTAGTCAAAACATCAATAGTGATGAGTTTGAGGAACCCTGATTTTGAGTTATAAACTCAAAAACACTATATTTGTTTAAAATGCTGTCCTTTTCTACAGTAACTTACACAATTCTACACTCCAAGCATCACTAGCAATAGTTCTCAATGTTCACATAAGTAGGTACTGATTAGGTAAGCAGCCATTTCTACTGAAATCACTTGGTTGTAATTATCTGGAGTGGCTTTTTTTAAAAAAAGGAAGAAAATATGAAAGAAGATAGTGAGGAACAAAGCTTAAATTCTAAACTAGATGGAGAATGCATTCATTAAAGAACTCACATGGCTGTATTTTTGATAATTCTTCCTTGGTCCATCTTCTGCCCGATGCCATGCACAACAAATACAATGTGGGTTGTCTGAGATGGTTTATCTTCTAATGAGGCTTCTTCTACATAACCTCTATGAAGTCTGGTCCCACTACTTGATGCTATAAAAAATTCGTGACTCAAAATTTATTGCTTATTCCAAAAATAGCATTCTCACAATATATTGAAAGAAATAAAGAAAAAAAATAAAGTATTAAAAAAAATTTTCACTGGCTTGGGAAGGGATAAAATTTGTAAGATGATGTATATTGATTGGCTTTGATATGAAGTGTTAAACTGGACAGGACACCAAAGCCAGAAACCATAAGGAAAAATAAAAGAAAGGAAGGAAGGAAAGAAGGAAAAAACTGGATAAGTAAATTATATCAGACTTGAAAAAATTTTTTTTAATTTATTTTTTTGATAATGCTCTCCTATCTTCCCAGTACCATTCTCTTTTTTCCTTCTTTTTTTGTCAAATGTCTTTAAAGATTTGTCTATTACCCTGCCTCCGTTTCTCTCTTCACCTTGTACTTAAGCTTCAACCCATGCCACTCTGGCTTCTGTCCCATTAATCCATCTAAATCATCAATGACCTCCATTTCATAAGTCCAATGAAAAATTTTCAGTCTTCATCTTCTTTAATACTATGTTTCCATCACAAGGTTTTACTTTCACACTAGTACCTCAGGTTTGAATGCTTTTATACTTTTAGAAGTATAAAAGAATTTTTTGTTAATCTTGTCAGATCATTCTAAATATATAATTATTCATTGGTGAATACATGTCAAGTCAATCATCTTAACATTTCATTTAACAGGTCAGTAACTGTCATTGACTGTAACACGTATTTAAAATATACTAAAAATATAATTTGAATAGCCTATTCTAAATAGAAGAGAAAAACCCAGATTCCCCAAATTTTAACAAATTATAGCAATATTTAACAATTACCTTTAGAAAATCCTAGTTTTTGGGTAACTGTTCTTGCAATTTTAGATGTTGTTGCATCACTATAAAGATATACTTCATCCATATTGTGCCAGTCCACGTGATTTCGACTCAACTTGAAACTATGAACAGCTGTTGCAAAAAGGAAAAACTGATTGAAAGTCTCCAATACACATGATTAACCATGCTATAGGGAATGGCAACTTATTATAACAACATGGAATAAGTGGCTTACCTACCAAAAATTTAACCTATAACATGTAGTTAATGTGTTTTGATAAATAAAGTACTGCCTTCCCAGGTGATGTACTATTCCAAAGTCCTCAATAACTTTGACACAGAAACTTAAGCTCCATTTCTTCTGTTGATTTTTACTTTTGGATCTGTGAAAATTTCACTCAGTGTAAAATAAAACAAGTCTCATAGAGAAAAAATTATCTTTAAACTGGGGAGAAAATAATCTAATTTACTAGAGAATAAGGTATTTCTGGAATGGATATTAAAGCCAATTATCACTGGATATTGCTCACCATAAGAAAAATTCAAAGTTGAAAAATTTATCAAATAATTTTTTTTCTATTATAATGTTAAAATCAGTATGGTTATTGCATTTCTGTAACTGCCGTATGGTTGGTAAAAATGAGTTAAAAAAATCAAACCTATATGCTCCAGAAATTCATAAGCTGGAAATATGTCTTGATTATTATGTATCACTAGCACCAAACACAGTGTCCTAACACAGTGCCTGACATGTATCACAAATTTAGTAATGTCTATGGAAGCAATGAATCAAGAAAATTGTAACATGTCCACTAATTCATAATTTAATTATTATTATATTTTGAAGAACTTAAATGTTTCCTCTATCTCTGGTATAGAAGTAAGAAAAATTCATATACCATCTTCAGAAAACTAGGCACTTTCAAATCATTATGCTTGATTTATTTTCTAAAAATCCTCTTTAAGCAAAATATTATCTCCCATTATATATAAAGAGACAGAGGCACAAAGAGATAAAGTGACTTGACACAGAATAATTACTGGCATAGTCTAATATTCTTTTGATTTGAAGATGGGCTGAAAATAATCTCAAGCTAACTATGAAAAAAAATATAGCCTTGGTCAAGATCTAAGATCCTAAGACATTTTTATGTACAGTGAAACCTTGGTTCTCAAACTTAATTTGTTCCGGAATGCTGTTCTGGAAGCGATTTGTTTGAAAACCGAATCGTTTTTCCCCATTAGAAATAATATAAGTTGATTAACCGTTCCAGACCCCAAAATGATTCCAGTTTTAACCTTTCTTAATATATAGTACATGTCTAAAGTACTGTTTAATCTATAAATAAACACTTTTCTTAAATTTATTGAGCCACCTTCCCCTACTAGCCTTAAAGGAGTCGCTTTTAGCACTCGGTTCAGGGATGTCTTTCAGGTTAATATGCAGCATCTTTGCTTGTTTATGTATCACTGCCCGGGAAAGGGCTGTTACTGGTTAACTGCTTTTCCTTTATCCAAATCAACAAGTTTCTCTACCTCTTTAGTTGCCAGTGACCATTGCTTCTTTCACACCTTTAGCAACATTAGCAACTCTTGATGGTCTCTTTGTTTGAAAAATTGTGATTTTACCAGCAACAAAAGCATTCTTTCCTTTGTTGTTTGAGAGACGCTTTTTGTCATGCTGATTTATCAGCTTGAGAGGGTTGTCAGTTTAAAAACTGAAGTTCTGTTGGACAACCTAGACATTTTTTTCTGTGAACAACCAAACTGTTCCAGACAGGAGATGTTTGAGAACCGAGGTTTGACTGTAAACCTATTTCCTACCAGAATACATAGAAAAGTAAATCCATTTCAGGAAAATGTATTTATTAGTTAGGTTACAAATGTAATTCAAAAATTATGAGAAACTAATTTATATTTAACTTACCTGCCAAAGACACATTACTGACAATGAACACAAGACTGAGATGCAATTAACATAACAAACATTAATATCTTCAGCTCCAAAGAAACAACATACAAACTCAGCTTTTTAAAAGAAGTTTTCATAAATTAAAGAAAATATTTTACTACATTTAATAATTATTTACTTTTTTAATTCTATGTCCAATCCAAATCACTATTTTAAGCCTTTCTGTCTGTTTCTAAACCACATTTTTGTTAAAATAGTTTTGAGCAACATATGGTGAAACAGTGAAACTTCAAGATCAAGATATTCAGAGAATAGTGTTAGGCCAACAAAATTTCATTCTTAATACAGGCAAATATCCCATTATTGGACTATACATATCATTTACAAATGTTTATACCACTTATAATTAACACTAAAAAAATAGCACAATGTATACATTTCTATGCTTTAAATACTAATACTAATAATTTCTATGGCTTAAATACAACTGAATGCTCTAAATACAACTAAGTGCTATAAGCCAGGAATATAACTACACGGAGAAGTAAAACTACAATTACTGTACCTTTGAAACGCTTTCGTTTAAGACCTGCCGCATCTGTACTCTCCTTATATCCTCTCCATTTGAACAGAGAAGGGAGGGAGAAGGGAGGGAGGTGGTAGGCAACTAAGAAAGCAAAAACACTGAGCTTCAAAGTATATTTTAAATGAGGTTTGCTATTTTGCCTTTTTATTTTATTAAGTTTAAAAAATGAGTTGTATTTGAGAAACATTCTAAATGCTTTATTTATATAATTTCTAATTAAAAGTCAGTGAAGCAAAATATCAATGTTTATCAAATATATGCTCTACTTTTACTGAAAAAAGGCAAACAATATCTAAATTTCTCAGTTAAAGATAACTATGCAACCAAAATTTTTAATGTCTCTGCATAGGTACAATAAAAAAACAGAGCACAGCACTTTTGTATGTGCAAGAGATTTCTAATCCCCATCTTTATAATATTTAGGTTATTTACTCTCACCCAATTTGTGGCTATGACAGCTAACAACTGATGTGCAAATTGAGACTGCAATAAGTAACATTTTAAATATCTAATTCAGCTTTTATGAGAAGGTAACACAGCATACATCCCACTAGATGTTTTCAACTACTGAAATATATAATGGAGCCTTCCCACAGAAACACAATTATCCTTTTCATAACTGTTCATGTTGTTAAAAGACTTTAAAAAATGAAACAAAAAACAATCAAATTGGTAGCTCTACTTTTAACTGAGTTATTAATGATAAAATAATGAAAGATTAGTGATAGAATAATGAAAAAGGTCATTAGTAAAAATATATGCTGATATCTTATAAGCATGAAACATGCTATACCGAGTATAGTTGGACAGACTTGATATTTGGCATATCAGTAGATAACTTGAACCTTAAAGTCACTACTTCTCCTGTCAAATATTGCTAATTATAGATCAATATTTTTTTATACTTTAAGAAAGCAATTATTTTAAAATCCACTTTGAACTTACAAATCTATCTAAACTAATAAAAGCGTAATATTAAAATTAACCGTCTCTTTGGGACGGGTAAGCCACACCCACCAGCCAATCAGAGTGGCTGTATGCAAATTAGCCCAGCCAAGATGGCGGAGGCCCGGGAGAAGCCGCGCAACGCACAGGCTGTAACTGCCTGGGGAGGAGCAGGGGGAGGAGCAGGGCGCCGGCAATGGAGGCCTGAAATAGATCTGGTTGCGGATTACAGGTGGCAGGGCAGCCTCGGGGGCGGAGGGACGAGCCAGCTCCGCCCCCAAGGCTGAGGCCTGGAAATAGGTGCAATTGGGGCACACAGCACACACGGAGGTGTGGCCTCCGTGTGTGCTGTGTGCCCCAATGGATTCCAGGCGGCAGGGCAGCCTCGGGGGCGGAGGGACATCCCCCGAGGGGTTCCAAACTGTGAGAGGGCACAGGCTGGGATGAGGGACCCCTCCCCCCCCAAGCGCACAAATTTTTGTGCACTGGGTCCCTAGTTTGTTAATAGTTCAGATAAAATGAACTATTATGACCCACAGAACCTTTGTGATTTAGTTTAAATTTATGTTCTAATACACTTGATTTTCATCCTCACTTTCTTCTACATTAATGAGACATTCAAAGGTTAGTTATTGTGCAAATGGGTAAGTATTTAATTCCTGTTGTATGGTACTACAAATATTAAAAAGAATCTGATGCATACAAAGATGAAGTATAAAGATTGGTGCAATCACTGTAATTGAGAAATGCTTATAAGGCGCTTAATTACATAAAAAACTATAGATTAGGATTAAAAAATGGGCAGTAATATCATGATTATAAAATCACTTCATGGACACAGAGGGTGGAAAATGACAACTGAAACAATTTTCATCACTGAAAATGTTTCTTCATTTATGAGCCTGCTGGTCAGTTACTGAGGATATACTACTTGTACAAAAAATTTAGAAAAATATCAATAGGAAAAAGCTAACATATCCACGTAGATCAAAATGGCATAGATTTGACACTTTTTTAACCAAAGTAACAAAACCTAAAATTTCTAAATCTACTAGTAAAACTAACACGAACCAATTCCATATTTACTAAAAGAGAACTAATGGGAAACATATGAACCATAATGACCACTTTAAAATTATGCAAAAGCTTTCAGAAAGCTTGTCAAGATACAAAAATGAAAGGCTTTCCTTCCTAAAGGAATAGTATAAATAAGGAATTAACAAAAAGGCAAACACCCCAATGTATTCAAAACAGAGAAGCATATTTATTTAAAACATTTTTATAAAATTAAATAGACATGGTTCTTTTTTTTCAAATTTAAATCTTATTTTCACTTGAAAGTTATTTGCTCTATTTGCTACAACATCCTGTTAACTTAAATAGCTTAATTTTTTCAACTCAAACTATCACAAAAGTACAATAGAGACAAAAGGATTTACTATCAATCCAAACAGAAATCACCATTAAAAGAAATCCAAGTGCCAGAAAGCATTACTTTTTTCTTTTTTCTAAAATAAACATTTAGTTATAAATTCTTATGTTGTGTTAGCAAAAGTATATATTAACTCAAAATACAACTGGGAAGTGCTAACTTTTTAGATGCTAGCATTTAATAAAAATTTTCTTTTCAACTCTTGCACAAAAATAAAATATTTGAAGTATAAAATACAGCATTTCTAAGAAATTTCTTTACTATAATTCACCTCTTAAAGAAACTTTCTTCAATATGTAATTCTAAAAGCAACAGAGTATCGAAAAGGTGGTTGCTGATGATGGCACACTAACTCCTATAATGGAACAACTCAGTAACTTTTCCCTTTATAAAAGCTGGCAACCTGGATAAACTCAACTTCAGGGGAAGAAGGCCTGTACATCTCAAACCTGCCAAAGGTAATGAGAAGACTTCTGGCAATCTTCTTGGACCTCAGAGAAATTAAGTTAGATAAATATATAAAAATTAATAACTAAGAACTAGATCGTGGGAATTCTATAAACCTTCCCCTCTCCTCTCCTGCTGTCTTTGGACTTTTCAAATTCTATATTGACATTTGTGATATCCCTAATCAGCAACAGTGATAGAAATGAGTACAATTTTACATGCCAAATGTTAAATGTTATAAATCCTTACAGATCCACCAACAGCTGAACTGTCATAGCACTCCAAATTAGATTGAACAGTAAAAAGTCCACTTTTAAACTTTCAACCCATCTGTGACATTATATTGACAGTGTGACTCTTATAGACAGCATATAGTTGGGTGCTGCATTCTTAACAGATATGTCAATCTCTGCCTTTTAATCAGATTGTTAGCTCACTTATATGTATTTACTGTGGTTGATATGGGTAAATTAAGATCTATAATTTCCCATTTATTTTTTCTTTGTTCCATCTGTATTTTGTTCTTCCTTTCCTGTTTTTGTTTTGTTTTTCTGTTTTGTGGGGGGTTTTATTAAATGCTTTTTACTATTTTATTTCAATCCTTCTACTGTCTTCCTCTCCTCTTTCTCCTTCTCCTCCCCCTCCCCTTCCTTCTCCTTCCCTTCCCACTCCTCCCCTTTCTCTTCTTTTTTTTTGTTTTGTTAATTCTCATCGGAGGATATTTTTCCATTGATTTTTAGAAAGAGTTGAAGGGTGAGACAGAGAGAGGGTAACATTGATGTGAGACAGACATGTCAACTGGTTGCCCGATCAGGGCTGGGACTGAGGTATGTAGCCTTGACTGGAACTGAACCTGGGACCCTTCAGTCCATAGGCTGATGCTCTATCCACAAAGCCAAACTGGCTAGGGCTTTTTCAAAAAAATTTTTTTAAACCTTTTTATTATGGAATTATTTTAGAAATAGAAAAGTTGCAAAAATAGTACAGCTTTCTCTAATGTTAGTGAGCTACAGAACAACTGTGCAAACTAAGAAATTAACATTAGCACCAGACTATCAACTAAAATAGAGACTTTATTCAGATGTCCCCAGTTTCTCTACTACGGTCCTTTTCTGCTCTAGGGCTCAATCCAGGTACCATGGTGTATTTTGTTGTCATGTTTTCTTAGTCTTCTCTAACCTGTGACAAATTCCTTAACTTTTTGTTGTCTTTCTTGACTTTAACATTTTAAAAATATTTCAGTTTCAAGGTATCATTGGCAAATAAAATATTTAAAGTATACATTGTGGTGAAGATAAACATTGTGAAAGGATTTTCTCCATCTAGTTAATTATGATCTTGACATTTTTGAAGAGGTATTTTGCAGAATTATCTCTCAATTTGAGTTTATTTTTTCACAAACAGATTGAAGGTTATGCATTTTTGGGCCAGAGTTAGGTAGGTACATGACTAACCCTTTTAATTCAACTGGCCATTTGTTACTGATTCCTGCTTTATATAGATGAATTATAAAATGAGTAAGATACTAATCTAGTACTAGGTTGCAGTATTTACAAAATTACTTATTTGAAGGCCCGATTTTATTTGTATGATTCATTGCCAGTGAAATTTAGACTTTCATTTGTTTGGCTTCTAGATAAATGTCTCCTAGCCTAGGAAGTGGTGTGATAAGAATAGTTTTTATTTTAACTCAAAAAAAAAAAAAGAAAAAAAATTTAGATGAAAGTATCTAAATCACAAATTTTGGTGTGCTAAAAGAGTTATGCACAATCTATTTCATCAATCTATTTGATTCAATGCTTACTTTGAAATTTGTAGGAAAATTAACAGGGAGAAAATACTAAACACATCCAATATACTTGTGGCAATAGTTACCCTAACCAAAATACTGATAGAATCAGAAAAAAAAGTACTACTTTAGTTTAATGTCTTTCAAGGCAAAAATCTGTTTAGTTTCTCAGCAATTCCCCATAGAACTTAGTAAGAGTTGCTAAATACTATATTTTAAAATGTTTTCAATTATCAAATGGCAATTTTCCCCCAGAAAGCCTCACCTTATTAACTCCACTGCACTGTAATCAACAACTCTTTTTATTCCAAATCTCTTTTCAGAGTGTATAATAGTAACTATCCTCTGTGTTATCTTGTACTTACTCGTTGTAACTGTTCTCATCTGTGAGCTTTTCCTTCCCAAAAGGCTTAATACCCTTGAGATTCTAGAAACCCTATTTCTTTCAGAAAAGTGCTTAGCACACAGTATTATGTACACGTGAAAGCGTTTAAACTCTCCTGAAAATATGAAGAGTCAGGCTTTATCACATACACATGAGAAAATTTAGGTGGAAAAGGTATTTCCTCCCTCAAATTAATGAAATATGAAATTTCAGAAGCAAAATAAAAGTTTGTAATATTTTTTCATCTTCGTAGTTGTGATAAATTTGAGTTATTTTTCCAACAAAGATATCTCTTTGGACAGCAAATTTTTTTTCCTTAAGACCAATGATAATTTTCAAATGTACTACCAAATTTTCCATAATCTTCAAAGCCAAATGTCACATCTTAACACACAAATCTAAACTAATAAAGGTGTAATATTAAAATTAACGGTCTCTTCGGGACAGGTTAAGCCACGCCCAGCAGCCAATGAGATCGACTGTATGCAAATTAGCCCAGCCAACATGGAGGCCACCACTCACGGACCTGAGTAAATGGCAGCTTCCATTGCAGCAGGAGTGAAACTGAAACTGTTTGCGGCGGCTCCGCTTATCCTGGCTCCAGGCAAAACATTTGCAATAAAGTGACAATCATAGTCAGCAGGCCTGGCCTGACTACTAAGGGTAACAGTGTCTCATTATAGACACAGCAAGGTGAAGCAGAGGAGGTTTCGTTACTAGGCCTCAACTTAAAGGAACAGTGTATCAATTATAGAAGATAAACCCCAAAAACCTGCTTCCAGCCAGCCTTGCTGGGACATTGGGTCAATGGGTGCTTTGGGCAGCCTGAAAGCACCCCTCAGCCCATCACCCACGCTTGCCACACCCCAGTGAGGGATGCCACTGGGGGGTTTGGCCAGCCTGCAAACAGCCATCAGCCCCTCACCCAGGTACCCCAGTAGGGACCCAAAACCTGAAGGGACTGTGGGCAGCCTGAAAATGCCCCTCAGCTCCTCACCCAGGCTTGCCACACCCCAGTGGGGTGGGAGACCCCACTGGGGGGCTTGGCCAGTCTGCAAACAGCCATCAGCCCCTCCCCCAGGCTGGCCAGGTACCCCAGTAGGGATTCAAAACTTGAAAGGGCTGTGGGCAGCCTGTAAACAGCCCTCAGCCCCTCACCCAGGCTGGTCAGGCACGCCAGCAGGTGGACATCCCCAGAGGGGTCCCAGACTGTGAGAGGGCACAGGCCGGGCTGAGGGACCTCCCGAGTGCACAAATTTTTGTGCACCGGGCCCCTAGTGTTTTACATAATATTGAATAACCAATAAAATGGTTGGAAATTTAAGACAACAGCATATATACTGAATTGAATTTATAATCTTTGTTAATAATAAAATATTTTGCTGATATGCCATAGTATATTTTTAAAAAGGCAGTTTTCTTCTAATGAACTTCAAAGAATCATCACTTTGAAAGATTATAATGCGAAAGTGTTTTAATAGTTTAACAATTTCCTGTTATTACTAACTAGAATTTTACCACTCAGTGTATTTGGTATATCCTTAAAGCTAGCAAAAAATCCTATATGATAAACGTCTAATATGCTAAGTGTCAAGCCGTCCGTTCAACCAGTCAAAGCATAATATGCTAATGATATGCTAAGGTGTCTCAACTGCTTGCTATGACGTGCACTGACTACCAAAGTGGCAGACACTTGGACTGGTAGGTTAGCTTGCTGCTGGGGTTTGGTTAATTGGGACTGAGCAAAATGGGCCAGACATGACCTGGAGCCCTCCTGCAGTCTCTTCCCCAGGCCTGATCGTGTACCAGTGGGGTCCCTTGACCTGGCCTGTGTCCTCTCAGAATCTGGGACCCCTTGGGAGATGTTGGAGAGCTGGTTTTGGCCTGATCCTGCAGGCCAGGCTGAGGAACCCCACTGGTGCATGAATTTGTGCACTGGGCCTCTAGTCCTATCTAATAAAGAGGGAATATGCTAATTGACCCTCACACTATCACAAAGATGGCAGCACCCACAGCCAATAAGAAGGCAATATACTAATTGCTCCGCCCTCAAAGATGGTGGCACCCACAGCCAATAAGAAGGGAATATGCTAATTGACTGCCACACCCTCAAAGATGGCAGCACCCAGAGCCACAAGATGGCCAGCAGGGGAGGGCAGTTGTGGGTGACCAGGCCAGCAGGGAAGGGCAGTTGGGGGCGATCAGGCCTGTAGGGGAGGGCAGTTAGGGGTGACCAGGCCAGCAGGGGAGGGCAGCTGGGGGCGACTGGGCAGACAGGGGAGTGGTTAGGGGTGATCAGGCTGGCAGGCAGGCGAGTGGTTGGGAGGCAGCAGTCCCAGATTGGAGAGGGTGCAGGCTGGTCTGAGGGACAATACCCTTTCCCTACCCCCCCCCATGCATGAATTTCGTGCATGAATTATTATTATAATACTAGGGGCCCGGTGCACAAAAATTTGTGCACTCGGCGGGCAGGAGGTTCCCTCAGCCCAGCCTGTGCCCTCTCGCAGTCTGGGATCCCTCAGGGGATGTCCACCTGCTGGCGTGCCTGGCCAGCCCAGGTGAGGGGTTGAGGGCCGTTTTCAGGCTGCCCACAGTCCCTTCAGGGTTTGAGTCCCTACTGGGCTACTTGAGCAGCCTGGGTGGGGGGCTGAGGGTTGTTTTCAAGCTGCCCACAGCTCCCATTGACCCAAGGTCCCAGAGAGGCTGGCTGGAAGCAGGTTTCTGGGATTTATTTATCTTCTATAGTTGAAACTTTGTTACCTTGAGCAGAGGCCTAGGCAGGAAATGAAGTCTCCTGTTTGTTTCAGCTCCGTGGCTTCTATAATTGAAACATTATTACCATGAGCAGAGGCTTAGACAGCCTAGGCAGGCAGTTGCAACCGAAGTCTCCTGTTTAGTCTAGCTCCGTAGCTTCCAGCCTCCATCTTGACTGGGTTAATTTGCATACAGCCACTCTGATTGGTTGTGGGCGTGGCTTGGCTGGTGAGCGTGGCTTAGGTGTCTCGGAGTGATGGTCAATTTGCATATTACTCTTTTATTAGATTAGATCCTACACTGATACTCTAGAAACAGCATATACACGCAAAGGCATAATGAAAATCTCACACAAATAAACTATGTTCTTTATCAGACATATTTAAATGATTGGCTCATAAGAAAGAAACTTTAATCAGTTGCTTCCTGCACACATCTACTGGGTTTCACAACTTGGGTATATGCTCTGACTAGGAATCAAGCTGGTGACCCTTCAGTGCAGGGAACGACGCTTAACCAACTGGGCCACACTGGCAAGGACTACATTTAACATTTTAATAGGGAGTAGAAATATAGAGGACATGTGAAATTCTAATTTTTACTGTAATAGAAACAAGATTCCAAGTACATGAGATCTAGAGATAAAACAGAGCTGACGAACTTCCACAGGATGAATTAGCAAGTGGAGTAAAAATGTTTTGAAAACAGATTGAGAAAGGAAAATAGTCTACTAATATTTTTATTATTCATACCACACTTTTTCTCCTCTAAGATTTTAGGATTTGGGGGTTTATTTTTCATACAGACAGTCCTCAGGTTACGTCGGACTCGATGTACATCATTTCATAATTACATTGCCATCTCCCATCCTATATAATAAAAGGGTAATATGCAAATTGACCCTAACAGCAGAACCACTGGGAATGACTGGTCACTATGACACACACTGACCACCAGGGGGCAGACGCTCAATGCAGCAGCTGCCCCCTGGTGGTCAATGTACTCCCATAGGGGGAGCTCTGCTCAGTCACAAGCCAGACTGCCAACTGCCAGCTGCCAGCACAGCGGAGGTGGCAGGAGACTCTCTCGCCTCATCAGCAGCACTAAGGATGTACGACTGCAGCTTAGGCTTGCTCCTCACTGGCAAGTGGACATCCCCCGAGGACTCCCGGGCTGCCAGAGGGATGTCTGACTGCCAGCTTAGGCCCAATCTCCCAGAGAGCAGGCCTAAGTCAGCAGGTGGACATTCTCTAAGGGATCCCAGACTGCGAGAGGGCACAGACCGGGCTAGACTGAGGAACCTCCCCTCCCCCGAGTGCACAAATTTTTGTGCATCAGACCTCTAGTTTATTTATATTAAAAAAATTGTCATTTTGACATATATACATTTGTGCTTTATGTTTTTTATTATTTATTTCCACAAGTAAAGGTCAGGAATTGTTATCTTTCTTTAAATTTCTTTTACTGTTTCACTTCATTATTGCTGTGTATGTGCTCCACGTGAGTGACGTAGGTGCTTATGTAGATGGATTCTGACTTACAGCAAAAATCACATTATGTTGCGCTGTGGGAACGGATCTCCCACGTAACTTGAGAACCTACTGTACATTAGTAGTAAAGAATTGGGGTGGATAAACTGGGTTCATTAAGGTGAACTGCCATTTTTGAGGTAAGACTTAAGGAGAATGAATAGAAAGGGAAAAATCCAGAATTCAGCCTTCTCCAATAGCAATCTAATCTAATAAAAGAGTAATATGCAAATTAACCATCACTCCGGGACACCTAAGCCATGCCCACCAACCAAGCCACACCCACCAGTCAATCAGAGCCACTGCGTGCAAATTAACCCATCAAATATGGTGGTTAATTTGCATACACAGGAGAGCAAAGACTCTGTAGAAGGAAGCCAAGTGCTGCAGAAGGGAGCCAAGCAGTGGAGAAGGGAACGGAGCCGAGGCAGCGGAGACAGTGAAGAAGGGAGGGAAAAAAGAGGGAGGGAGCCAAGGTGGCAGAGATGGGAGGGAGCTGAGGCGGCAGAGACGGGATCCGAGGCGGGCTTCGCTCCCTTCTCTGCTTCGCTCTGGCTTAGGAAGCCCTATTCTTGCAGGAATCTTCCTGCAACGGGCTACTAGTGAAATGATATAAAATAAAGGTCAGTTCTTCAAATATTATAAAGTAGGCTTTTGTGTTTATTTTGGTAGTGGTGATGAGAAGTTACAAAATACTTCAGGCACTAACAAAAGATCACAGATATATAAAATTTACTATTTGTGCTATAATTGGGAAAGTATTGTCTCTACAGCAATCTGAAGGAATGTACATAGAGCTTGCTCTGTAGACACTGAACTGCTCTTTATATACTGATATGTAAAAACCTTGATCTTGGCTCTGGCTCACATGGGTCAGTTGGTTGGAGCCACTGTCCTATACACCAAAAGGTGGGTTTGATTCCTGGTCAGGGCACTTCCCTGGGTTGCAAGTTCGATCTTCAGTTGGGGCATCTAAGGGAGGTAGCCAATCGATGTTTCTCTCTCATATCGATGTCTCTCTTTCTCTTCTCCTTCCCCTCTCTCTCAAATCAGTAAAAAAATTTAAAAAGCTGACCTTGGATTTTACACTGACATAAGTACATATTTGACTCTGCAGATTAGAAAAATAATATTTAAAATTTTTAGAGTATGCTAATCTAGCACATAATAGACAACTATTATTATATACATTTGTTAGATTTAATTGTCAATTTATTCAGAAGCCACAACTTTCCTCAATTATATAAATTTTTAATCAATTAGATACAAAAGAGATTTTAATTTGGTATAAGCTAAATTATAGTTTCCATGACTGTGTATGTGTGTGTGTTTAGGGAGAGATAAAAGTAAAGAGTAGGACAGAGAAAAGACTTGGGATGTTTCTTATCTAATCTAATAAAAGAGTAATATTGAAATTGACCATTTCTCCAGGACGCCTAAGCCACACCCACCAGCCAGCCAGAGTGGCTGTATGCAAATTAACCCAGCCAAGATGGAGGCCGGCAGTCACGGAGCTAGATCAAACAGGAGGCTTCCCTTGCACCCGGAGTAAACTGTCTGCCTAGGCCGGCTGGGCCTCTCTGTGCTCACGGCAACATAGTTGCAATTATACAGCCATGCAGCTGAACCAAACAGGAGGCTTTGTTACCTGCCTAGGCCTCGGCTTAAAGCAACAGTGTATCAATTATAGAAGATAAATAAACCCCAGAAACCTGCTTCCAGCCAGCCTTGCTGGGACGTTGGGTCAATGGGAGCTGTGGGAAGCCTGAAAGCCTGAAAACGGCCCTCAGCACCGCACCCAGGCTGGCCAGGTATCCCAGTAGGGACCCAAAACCTGAAGGGGCTGTGGGCAGCCTGCAAACGGCCCTCAGCTCCGCACCCAGGCTGGCCAGGGATGCCAGCAGGTGGACATCCCCTGAGGGGTCCCAGACTACGGCCAGGCTGAATAAGCCAATTTAATGCTTATTGTTTTGCCATTATGTTATATAAACAATTATTTCCAACGACATTCATTTCTTCCAAACTGCATTCTATGAATTACTTGATCAATATTCTGCTTTGGAGGTATTTAAGAGGGGAAGGAAAAGAATCACTTCATTTACCAGATTTAACAGGGCTTGCCAAGAAACCTCCCAAATAAAGGCAAGTATGGATGAAGAAACACTTAAAAAAAGAGAGAGGCATCTATAAGTTCTATAGTTATACTCACCAGAATAGTTGATCCCACTGCCTGCAGTAAATGGAACAATAAAAGTATTTTTAAATGTATCACATATTTTTAATTTTACTCAAGATTAGACATAACAAAACATAGTAACCTTGGCTATTATACAATTATTTTAAACTACTGCAAACATATTGAAATGCTGAATAAGGAAATGTAAGGAGTAGATTGTTTAAAATTAAAAGTTGGTTATTAATATGAGACATCTAAAAGATACAAAAAAGAAATTAATATTAACAAAACTGCTCTTTTGATATAATGACAAGGGGTCTTTTCATAAGTTCAATTTTCTTTAATAACTAAAAACTACTAAAAAGAATGAATTTAGAGAGCACATTATGACAACGTGTCATTTACAGTAAATCATGTTATGCCATTGAACATATACATTAAGTAAAATAGAAATTGAGATAGGTCAGAAATTCATAGACATTTTAAATTTTAAAATAATTATCAAATGTTTAAAATAATGAGAAGTTTTATCAACTTGAATACTTGAATTACTATGTTGAAATTAGAAATAACTCTAAACATTATCAACAACTTACTTGGTTTATATAAAGTGTTAAATGTATTAATTGGTCTTACCATCTTTTCCATCTATGGATTTTGACACTTCCATATCAAAACTTTCTTGGATCTGCTGACCTCTAAAACAGCTGAGATGTTCTTGCTCAATTAAATTACTTTCTTCTTCTTCTAGAGGCTGCCATGTACCATCAATAAACCACTGTCCACGCATTACTGGTATTTTATCAGCCTCTAAAAAGAGAAATCACAGAATTATACATTCTAGGATCCTCTAATTTCCCATAAAATTCCTAATAGAATTAAAATTTTATGTTTTGCTACTGCTAAAACATACTTTTATGACTAAAGTTTTAAATTTCAGATTTTAAGCCACAAAATATAATTTTTTCAGCATATAATTTTACTTTCATTAAATATTAAACATAAAAGTTACTTTGGTATTGGAAAGGTAGATGAGCAGTTATCTATGTAACAGGTTCTGAGTAACCAAATTAGTAGGCTAAGGGGTTTAAGAAATTCATGTAAGACTGCTGAGAGTTCCAATGTGTTAGAAAATATTGCTATAAAATTCCCAGAAGTATCTGGCTGGTTGTTGCTCAGGGGTTAAGTGTCAACCTATGAACCAGGAGGTCATGGTTCAATTCCTGAACAAGGCACCAGTATTTCAGGTTTAGTCTCCAGGAGGGGGCGCGTAGGATGCAGCTGATCAATTATTCTTATCATTGACGTTTCTCTCTCACTCCCTCTCCTTTCTTCTCTGAAAATATATTGAAACAAAACAAAAACTCCCAGAAATAGTTTAGTAGTAATGTGTGTGCACTTTGTAGAGCTACTGTGTAGGTTATATGCTCCCAGAATTACTGAATAACTGAAACCTTTTATTATAGTAAGTTCCTCAATTTTTAAAAATAATTGAGGAAAACTTTTTTGAATAACTAAATAATTCTTTGATTAAAACACTGTTCCTGTAAACCTAAGGCTTTCAGTTGCTATTTATTTAAATAAACAAATGCCAGCTAAGCTATACGAATCCTTTAAAATTTTAAAAATAAAGCAAAAATAAAATGGAAATAACAAAGCCCTGAAAATAAAAAGCAAAATGAAACAAATGAACTTAATTAAGTTGTGAGTTGATGGTTTAATCACATGTGTAAAATTATTTCAAATTATTTGAAACGGTAATTTGTACATATATATTAGGATATTTGTCATGGATAAAAAATGCAAATATACCTTAAAACTTGTACAGTACCTACACTTTTTAATTGTTAATAAATTTATAATATTGTTATTGTTAATTTAAAACTGTAGG
>PVJC01019266.1:0-30418 GCA_004026665.1 Murina feae
CTTAAATGGGGGGAGCCTTTTTCAGCAGGAGATGCTCTTGGCAGACAAAAACACATAATCCCTATATCTGGACTGACAGCCAGCCATATGCACTATACTGCCAAACCGGTCATTAAAAATCGAACCACTTTCTTACACCAAACAGCTATTGCCTTTAAAACCCCTCCTCAACCCCCACCTTAGGTTCTGCCTTCACAGTTCACCCAGATTTGGTTCTGATTGGTCAGTTTCTATGCCAGTCAGGGTCTCTGGGCCTGTCTCTGGGCCTAATCAGAGAGGTGAGGCTGGTCAGCAGCTTCCACGGAGGCCCAGAGAGAAAGAGAGCCACTGCAGCTGGCCAGGCCTGGAGAGAAAGAGGCAAGGACTGATCAACAGCTGCCACAGAGGCTACCAATCAAACCCTGCTTCTCTCTCCAGGTCTCTCTCTGGGCCTGATCTACAGCCCCCTTGGCAGTCAGTGCTGGGTCACTGTGCCATGGCAACCCAGCACTGACTGCAAGACTGACTTCTGGTCAATCGAGTCCTTAGTTGTTGTGGACGTTATGGACTCTGGGTTTTTATATATTAAGATCCTCTGCATTTTAGAAATTGTTTGTTTGCACCTCCAAACATAGCAAATTATTTTTTAAAATCTTTGTAATTTAAATAGCAAAACAATTTCATATTTTTCTCAAGATGGGAATAGTTCTGTTTAATTTCTGTGTGCACAACTATGGATCACATAAATGTGTATAAAATGTTGCTTTGATTTATGGACCACATTACAGATCTAAAGGTTTCAATTCATTAGCAGTGAATATAATGACTTTGGAAGCATTGAGGTGTCTCATGTCATATGTAGCTATCTAATGTCCAAAAGCCTGGCAGTAAAAGTCTAATATTCACTGAGTAGGAAATTTATATCAGATCAAAACTCTTTAAGAATAAAAATGTCCTGCCCTGACTGGTTTGGCTCAGTGGATAGAGCAGCGTCCTATGGACTGAAGGGTCCCAGGTTCAATTCCGGTCAAGGGCATGTACCTTGGTTGCGGGCACATCCCCAGTAGGAGGTGTGCAGGAGGCAGCTGATCGATGTTTCTCTCTCAGCAATGTTTCTAACTCTCTATCTCTCTCCCTTCTTCTCTGTAAAAAATCAATAAAATGTATTTTAAAAAAAGAATAAAAATGTCTTTAAAGGTATTTTGCCAAATGAACAAAGGCCATCATCCGTCTGATATGCAAGGTAGTACTGATTGTTTTTCGCCCCCCCTAGAGTATGAAATTCATATCACTTTGTTTCAGTTTGATTCTGTTGTAGTTTTTAAATAACAAGGATGCTGGAACAAAAGATTGGGATCAGATGCTATGCAAATAGACGTCAAACAATTTTATAAACACAATCTTTGAATGTTACTCTTTCTGCTTAGAAAACATCCTTTCTCAAGTCTTTACTTGGCTTATTCATACTTATGCTTCCAAACTTTCATTAACCTTTATCTCATTCAGGAAGCCTCTCTTTTCTTTAGGAGGCATTCTTTGTTTCACTGCCATATCTTTCACTAGAAGAGGTAGCTTTCATTGTAATGTCATCTGCGCCTTTATACCCTCTTGCTGCTGCTCCATGCAGCTCCACATGTTTTTTTGTTTGTTTTTGTTTTGTTTTGTTTTGTTTTGGCCTGGCTGTCTTCCATTCATCTTTTGATAGCTTAAGATATACCACTTTAAATATTTCTTCATTGGCTTAACTTTCTCCCCTAGCTGGTTGAATGTCCCTCTTATTGTTCTTACATCATCCTATACTTATCTCTTTCAGATGCTCAACAGATTGTGTTAAAATGATGTATATACTTGGATTCCTCAATCATTATATGATCAGAGAAGACAGGGGTTATGTTTTATTCATTTTTATGAACCTAGAGAGATTGCCTGGAATGGAATGTGATCAATATATATTTTGGATAAACTGAACTTAAATGGCGATTTAATGCACAGGTAGTCTTAGGGTAGTCTTTTACTACATCCTAAAGGGAGGGCAGTCACACTGGCACATTGATAGGTCTTAAAGGGAGGTTTGAGATTCAGAGATGAATATACAGTCCCTGAATCTTCTCAAGCGTGATGAAACTTATAGAGATATTCAAAAGTACAATCCACTAGGGACATAGCTTTACTTGTTTTTTTAAAATATATTTTTATTGATTTCAGAGAGCAAGGGAGGGGGAAAGAGAGAGATAGAGACATCAATGATGAGAATCATTGATTGGCTGCCACCTGCATGGCCTACACTGGGGATCGAGCCCACAACCCAGGCATGTGCTCTGACCAGGAATCGAACTGTGATCTCCTGGATCATAGGTAGACACTCAACCACTGAGCCATGCCATCTGGACTTCACTTGCTTTTCTTTTAATTAAATTTATTGGGGTGACAACGGTCCACATGACTATATAGGTTTCAGTGTAAGTTTCTACGTTATAAGATCTGTATAGTGCACCATGTGCCCAGCATCCAAAATCAAAGCTTTACTTGTTTATACTTTGACAATACAGAATTAATAATTGTCATCTTCAGTAAATTAGCCCCACTTGCTATGGAATATAAACATCCCTTATCAGTTCACTTGGTGGCGATATGTCTTTTATGGCAAGTAGTTGTTTACTCAAGTGTTAGAGACTACAGGGAAAAAGCATGGATACTTTTCAACTTTTTTTTCATATCTACAAGTTTCATTAGATTTGGGTTTAGGAACTGATATTGCATCTGTAAAGGACACCTCGGATTATATCATTCCTCTGATATATGCAATGTTACTCAGTGTAACATAACACCTCAAAGAACTGTCAGACTAAGTAATTCCAAAGTGATGAATTAGCAACATGAGAATTAAAGGACATCATGATGAATTGGGCAGAAAGCTGCTAAGTATGACCCCATGATATAAATGTGGGCATGATGTATTATGAGAATAACACTAGAATTGTGCATATTTTTTAAAAATAGTATTTAAGAATGTTAATTATACTCATCATTTTAACACCACAGCATCATAGAATCTCTGAGATAAAGCAATAGATTAATTTTGCACTCCACATCACCATTTGTGGTCTATCAGTGACAATAATTATTATCCTAGGCTATTGCAATGACAAAGAAAAAAAAATAAGTCTGTGTGGTTCATTTCATAATAGAAGACAGAGTCCTTGGAATTTAGATGCCACACTTGAGCACATTTAGTGTTCAGCAAATAATTTCTGAATGTCACTGATCCTAAATCGTTTTTAAAAACCCACTTCCCCTTACTTTGAAAGATGTGTTATGCTGCATTTCATTACTTTTCCGCTTACCTCGTTCTGCTTTTGTTTTAAAATAAGTGATGGGACTTTCGGTGAAGATTAAGCACTAGCAGGCAGTAATGCAATGGCCCAAACAGGGTTTTAATTGGAACCTCAAATCCTGTGGAAAAATAAGAAATTAAATCATTAATAAAATACATTTCCCAGAAGACACTCTGTTGATATATGTCCCGTTAAGAAACCTTCATTATGTTTTCCTATAAGATTCCTACAGACATACTTGTGAAATCTAAAATTCACTAGCCATGCCATTTTAAGGTTATAAAATGTAACTACAGCCCTTTCAAAGTTCCAAATATCAAGAAATAAATAAACTCCTAGCAATTTTCCTTTCACAAACGTTAGCATTTTTATGCCAACATGAATCCTTGTTTCCTCACAGTGTTGCAGTACATTCATTATTAATGCAATCCTGGAAGTACTACAGAAGTATTTCAATATGACCCAAGCAAAACCATGGCACAATGTTAAACAATGCAAGTTGCCACATAGCTGAAAGTTTAGAATGAAATGTCATTTCTCTGGAGACTGCAGGACTCTAATTACAAATGCCCCTATTAAAGAAAACCATCAGAACAATTTTCCAGTGAGTCATAGGTTATACGAGGTATGTGACTAAAGCATATTATAGAAATAAAAATGCAGAAGACACATTGGGGGAATATAAGATTTATGATCCTATCCAAAAGACACTTCGTTATACATCACTCACCTAACAATTATTGATAAACTCTGGAACCAGTTTTGCTTAAGCGTAGTGCAAAAATAGTTTATATTGAATAGTTTTAATCCAGTTGGGAAAACCAACTGCAAATGTTACAACTGCAGAATAATCCATATACTTTGGGGTAATGATTCTAAGTTAATGATTAATCATTCAAATGGTACATTATTACACATTATAATTGCTTTGGATAATCTATTTTAGGGGGTAAGAGTTTATTTTTGTAAAGGATGGTTTATTTTATAAGTATTAAGATGACTATGTATGTATAAGATACACACCACATTCCATAGTATGTTCTCTGAAGACATGCATATGCCACTTCTATGTGTCACCTTTAACTGTTTAGTAGTAAACATAAGTAATAAGAAATTATGCATAGTATAAACATCTAAAATCTACTTCCCTTTGCCTCATTGATTTCAAATGGCTTATTTGCTTGGTAAGTCTTAATGCAGATAAATCCAAAGCCTATATTATTGGCATTTAAAAGATCACACACTTTGCCCTGGCTGGTGTGCCTCAGTTGGTTGGGCATTGTCCCATGCACTGAAAGGTTGCAAGTTCCATTCCTGGTCAGGGCACATGCCTGTTGGTCTCTGGTTAGGGTGTGTATGTCCCTGGTTAGGGTGTGTACAGGAGGCTTCTCTCTCTCCTCCCTTCCTCTCTCTCTAAAATAAAATCAATAAAAATATTTTTTAAAAATAAAGACTCACACATTTTTTCAGGTTTATGATTAACTATAATTTGTTACTCTACTGCATTTATTCTGTCATATGCTGATAAGAGTATGTATCCCAAAGATATCAACATTTATTGCAATTCTCCTCTGCTTTTGTCTGCTGTTTCTTAGTATCCCAGGAGGACTTTGCATTTTGATAAACACCTAAATCTACACTTTCAACAAATATTTATTAATCATGAACAATATTCAACTAAATATTATGTAAAATAAAATAAAACAAAAAGGTGAATCAGACATGAATTCCGCCTCCAGGGAGCTTATAGTCTAGTGAAGAATATGACAACTCGCTACTGAAAAGAAGGTAGAACATGATGAGTGTCATAGGAAACACAGCGAAAAGCTACACTAACCAGTTCAGAGGAAGAAAGTTTACTTCCAAAAGTGAGAATCGAGGAAGAGTCTGTGGAATATGTGGCATTTTTGCAAGTCTTTAAAGGATTTGGACAAGTAGAGATCAAATAATGCCTTTGGCAGAGAGAGAACAGCATGTAAAAAAGATTATAAGGGAAAAGTGCAGGGCAGACTCAAAACTATGGGGCAGCTTTAGTTAGCTGAGTTACATGGAACTTGGATTGAGGTAGTAGAAATAAAGTCTAAAGGATAGATCATTAGCAGACAATGAAGAGACTTAAATATAAGCCAAAGGAAATGGCATTTGTTTCCCTAGGCGATAAGACTCACTGAAGTTTCTCCCCCCAGCAGGGAAATGATGTAATAGGATTTTGTTTTATGATGATTAATCTGGAGAAGCATGAATAATGAACTTGAAAGTTGGAAATGGATGATGGGTGTGGAAGCAGTTAGGAAGCTATTGTGATGGTTCATATGAGAGATATTAAGTACCTGAATTAGGACAGAAGCAACGAAAATGAAAAAGATGAAACAGATGTAAAAAAAAAATGCTTTTCTAGGTACATCACTACTTACTATGCTGAGCCTAGGGAACTGAGAGGATGGTGGTGCCATTAACAGTGATGGGAAATATAAGAGAATGAACTAGTAGATGTTAAAGAAGAGGATAAGGAAATAAATTTGGTTTATTTTAAATTTGTAGTGCTGGCAGGAGATGGCCCTGCAGGCATATGGAAAGGGGTAACTGGTGCCCAGAGAATTTTAAACTGCATAAATAGATGTGGGAAGCAACTGCATTCATTCATTCAATTAACATTTAACGAGCACCAAAGATATAGCAGACATTAGAGGTATAAAGGTAAGTACTACACAGTCCCCTGTGCCAGGGAGCTAATCTATCTATCTTTCTATCTGTCTATCTATCTATCTATCTATCTATCTATCTATCTATCTATCTATCATCTATCTATCTATCTATCTATCTATCATCTATCTATCTATCATCTATCTATCTAATAGGCTAAGTGACCGACCATACATCCATATGACCATCTGACCAACAGGCCAGTACATATGATGTGCACTGGCAATTTAAAAATAAACATTGACTTGCACATGTGTGATACACATAAATCTCTCACTGGTGCAAATCGCACACACATGTATGTTTCGATCTGTCATTGTTGATCATGATTTTGTGGTTTTTTGTTGACATTTCTATTATTGAGAAAGGGCGAATAGCGATGTTAAAATATTGCTTCTAATTAATTTCCTACTTATAGTTTGCTACTCTACTGCATACACTGATTAGAGGATGCATTCCAAAGATTATCAACATTTATTTGAAGTGAAAAGAACAAGAGCAAGAGAGGGAGGCGTAAACAGTATGGTGTGTGAATATATTACAGGTTTTTGCTGTAGCAATAAGGAAACTAAGAATGAAGAGAGGAGTGCAAATCCAGCTTAGGGCTGGATTGTGCACATTCTTGGACACCAAGAAGGCACTTGGATTTATTTGGCAGTAGGTGGAGAGCTAGTAAAGGTTTTGGGTACAAAGGTGATGTGATTATATCTGTGCTTTAAGAAACTTAATTTAAAGATGATTGCAGGCTTAATTAGAATGGGGGAAGCTGGTGGATAGAGGGACAGGACTGCTGCAAATTTTCAAATGAAAGTGACAGAGCTTTCAACTATGATATTGGTACAAGTAAGGGAAATAAGGGACAGATTGCAGATATATCATGAAAGCAGTATTGGCATTGACTAGAGCTGATTGCTTTGATGTAGTAGGAAACCACAATCATACAGTTTATAAACACATTCTCAAACTATATTGAAATTTCATCTCTATATATCTTCAATGTTCGTTATACAACATATCTGACAACCAATTGACATGAATTGTCTCTCACTAAAAAAATTCTGTAGTAGTGCATAGTTCCTGTCCACATGTGCACAGCTGTGATAGAATCATAATTCACTTAGAATTGTAGGGACATAAAAATAATTTTCTTTCCTACTTTCTAAGTTCTTCTGGCTGCACTAGCAATCAAATTAATATGAGACAGATTCACAGGGGAAATTTATGCATGTACATTCAGGGGCTCTGTAAGAACGGGCAACCTCAGACAAATCAGGCAGTTGAGGCTTATATGCTGGTGTGGACTAAGGAGAGGGAAGCAGGGGTCTAAAACTTCAAAGATAAAGTAGGCAATTCATAGGTAGAGGAGAAAGAGCAAATACATGGTAAATAATTTCTTGCTGAGTCACCAGAAAGGGAGAGGACTTTAACAAACAAGACATTGCTTGGATCCTCTCTATCAGATATACTTAGTTTATATATGCTAAGGTGGGTATTCTAAGTTGAAGTCAGAGAGAAGGAATTCAAAACGACCAACTTAAAATAACCAATATTCCCAAAAGCATATTTTGAGGTAGCAAACTCTGCTTTCCTATAGAATTAATGAAAAATTATTTTCAACTACAAAGACTTTTTCTCATTTTTCCCTTTGGTTTACTGCTACAGAACTGGGAGTGTTGGCTTTAAAGAGACACATGTTTGATTCTGCTATAATTCTATAGAGTCCAAGTGGAATTCAGTTTCAATTTTGCATGTTTTAACTGAGATTAATAAATACTTAATGTATGATTTTTAAAGAAAAGCTGGCTAGGACCATAATACATGCTTTTTTTTCTTATATTTATGTATATTTCTTTTAAAAGATTATTTATTAGAGATGCAAAGAAAAACTACAGTGACGTATCACCTCAACCTGGTCAGAATGGCAACTATCAATAAGTCAACAAGCAAGTGCTGGCCAGGATGTAGAGTAAAGGGAACCCTAGCACACTGCTGGTGGGAATGCAGACTGGTGCAGCCACTATGGAAGAGTATGGAGTTTCCTCAAAAAATTGAAAAATGGAACTGCCTATTGAACCAGTGGTCTCACTTTTGGGAATACAGCCAAGAAAACCCTAAACACTAATTCAAAAGAATATATGCGCCCCTATGTTCAATGCAGCATTATTTACAATAGCCATGATGTGGAAACAGCCCAAGTGCCCAACAGTAGATTAGTGGATAAAAAAAAAACAGAGTTACATTTACACAATAGAATACCACATGGCTGTTAAAAAGAAGGAACTTGTACCCTGTGTGACAGCATGGATGGACCTGGAGATTATGATGGTAAGTGAAATAAGCCAGTCAGAGAAAGAAGAATATCATATGCTTAGGTAGGAAGTTAGGCATGAGCAGCTGGGGTGGGGCTTCCCTGGGGTCCTGAACAGGGGTCCAACCAACATTGCCTTCAGACCACCTCTCTATGGGCGGCCCAGCAGCCAGCAGACTGCTAGCGGGCAGGTCTGGAACCAGCAGGTTCTTGGCACAAGCTCAGAGGAAAAGGACAAGACTTCAATGTGAACTTTACTAGCATCCTGGACTAACTAATAATAAAACTTGCATTGCGGTTTTGACCCCCTGTTGGTTTTTCTGTATGCATTATGGGTAAGAGCATGCACAGAAGAAATAAAGTATAACTCTTTTTTGTCAATCATCCCTGAATGCAAATGAAAGTCTCCACCCAGAAAATCCCTCATTTAAACCATATAACCCAGGAGTTCAGGTCCATTGTCTCTCTCAAATGGCCAGCTCCTCACTTGGAGGATATCTTAATTAATAAAAGCAAAATATTAAAATTAACCATTTCTCTGGGATGGGGGTAAGCCACGCCCACCAGCCAATCAGAGCTACTGTATGCAAATTAGCCCAGCCAACATGGCGGAGGCCGCAGCCCCAGTGTGTGGCTTCTCTGGGGCTGCGGCCTCCGCCATCTTGAGAGCTTTCCTCCTGGGAAGGCATCCAGCGCCTTGGGCCTGCGGATGCCTTCCCAGGCGGGAGCCTGGGGGGAGAGGGGGGACCACACCCAGCCTCGGCTTCCCGGGCAGGAGCCTTCCGGGGTGCGGGGACCAAGTGACCGGACCCCCGCAGCCTCCGCCCTGGAGGCCGTGGGGTGGCCAGCGCCACCCCAGCCTCGGCTTCCCGGACGGGTGGCCCATAGGGTCAGTGGGAGCTGTGGCCGGCCTGAAAACTGCCCTCAGCCCCTCACCGAGGCTTGCCACATCCCCTGGGGTGAGGGTCTCCACTGGGGAGCTTGACCAGCTTGCAAACAGACATTGGCCTCTCACCCAGGCTGGCCAGGCACACCAGCAGGTGGACATCCCCAGAGGGATCCCAGACTGGGAGAGGGCACAGGCTGGGCTGAGGGACCACCCCCCCCCAGTGCACAAATTTTTGTGCACCGGGCCCCTAGTCTTCAATAAATCTTAGTTTGCTTTACTTTCATTTTCATTAACCTTAAAATCTTTTCTGAGTTGATGAGAAGAACACAGGTCCCAGCCAGTAACACCAATTGGTAACAATATGATTATATGTTGAATCTAATGAACAAAAGAAAATTACAAAAAATTAATAAAATAGTGGTGAAAGGGTGTACGTAATATCTTTATATATGGATAGATCTATATTGATCTATTGGTAAATTAAGACATTTGACCCAGATGAATCTTTTCATAGCTGAAGCACACTTTTAGTTTTGACCTTTTATTTTAACCACTTGGCATAGGAGTCTTCCTAAACTCTACTTCATGCTCTCTGTTTGCTTTCCAGAGGCAACAATGCACATAATCCAGTGTTTCCCTAATGGACCCTGTGGTGTTCTGGTGATTAAGTCTTTATTTTATATCCTAACCCCAATCATGATGTAATGATAAAAATGTCACATCTGGGAATGAGAGGTCTTGTACAGAATTTATTACAGTTTATGAGCCAACAGACCTAGATACTAGCTGGAGTTATAAGCCTTTGAGAAACCTATAAAATGATTATGATGAGAAAACAGACACACATGCATAAACACACATATATTTTCCAGCTTCCTAATCAAAGACCTATAAAGGTGGCAAGTTATTAACTGGGTCTTAGGAGACATAGATCTTTCTCTAGAACTTGTTCTTGCTCTCTTTAGAGCTCAATCTTCAAAACATAATTGAAAGCATTAAGCTAGATTGGCCATAAGATCTTTTTCGGTTCTAACATTTTGGGAGTCTGTGATTGTAAAAAGACATAGAAATGCCCAACCCCTGAGCCCAAAACACCCTTTGAATGATAAAGTTTGGTATTTTCATTAGAATTTTGCTAATTTTAAGCCGAATTATTGGAACCTAAGTGGAAACATGACCTTTCAGAAACTGGCTTGGGATAGATCAGTGGGGCTTAATTAACCTATGAAAGAAATCTGTCCATACGTACTTATTTTTTTCCCAAAGGCCAAAGGTAAGTAACTAGACTGTTTGTGTCTAGTTACCTTTGTCTTTTAGTAGAGCAAATGAAAAATATGGTCCAGTTTGATAATCAGTAAAGTAATTCACATGATGGACAGAAAAATTGAGATATTTGGTCAAATGTCTTATTTGCATTATGCCAGTGATGGGAGATAAGGCAATATTAATTTCCTAAGTGAATATAACCACATATTGAAAAAATACTAGGGGAAAAACAGAATAAATGTTAGAAGGTTTTGCTCTTTTCAACATTACCTGGACTGATAAATTATCTAAAATAACTGAAAAGTTATTCAACCAACAGATTTTGAAAATATATCCAGTCTTCTATTTTTTAGCAGAACTAAAATTAATCTGAATGTCATTGGGCCCCAATATTTGAGTCTGTCTGCCTACACACACTGGCTGAAAGAAATGCAGGAGAAGGATTTTGCAGTGTAGAAAGGAAAATAGTTTAATATTGTATTGGCCAATAAAAAAGAATTAAATGTTACTATTTGGGACAGCATGGATGGAACTGTAGGGTATTATGCTAAGTGAAATACGTCAGTCAGAGAAAGACAAATACCATATGATTTCACTTATATGTGGTATCTAAAAACAATATAAACAAACAAAATAGAAACAGTCTCATAGATACAGAGAACATACTGATGGTTGCCAGAGGGAAGGAGGTTTTGAGGGATTGGAGAAAGGGAGAGGTTGAAAAGTACAGATTGGTCCTTACAAATGGTCATGGGGATATAAAGCACAGCATAAGAAATATAGTCAATAACATTGTAATAACTGTGTATGGTGCCTGTTGGGTACTGGAAATACCATGGGGATCACTTTGTAAAATCTATGATTGTCTAACCACTATGCTGTACACCTGAAACTAATATATAAAATAATATTGAATGTGAATTATAATTTAAAAATATTTCAGCCCAGCCTGCATGGTTCAGTGGTCAAGCATAGAACTATGAACCAGAAGGTCATGGTTTGATTCCTGGTCGGCACATGCCTGGGTTGCAGGCTTGATCCTTAGTATGGCGTGTGTAGGAGGCAGCTGATCAATGATTCTCTCTCATCATTGATGTTTCTATCTCTTTATCCTTCTTCTTTTCTCTCTGAAATCAATAAAAAATATTTTAAAAAGTTGTTTTAAAAGCATCATTCATTTGCAAGTTGGCAATTAGGTCTATCAAAGCTGAATCTTATCTTTTTTTAACTAAAATTTTGTTAAGTCTATACATAAAACTTTTAAATCAATGTAACTTGATATATATACATATACATGTACACATATATATTTAAAGCTATATTTATCTATCTATATTTCATTTTAAATTGCTATTATTGAGTCTTTCTTACTAATTCAAGTAGGCTTTCATGTGAATTATTCAACCTAAGTAGAGTTTTAGTATGTACTGTCCTTTACTAAAAGAGTTTTTTTTTTATTGAGAACAATTTTTTTTCCTGATCTTTATTGAGGTATAATTGCATGCAGTAAAATGCATCCATTCTAGTATACAGTTAGAGTTTTGACAAATGTAATTATTGGTAAATTTTAAGCACCAAAATGAGGTATTCAAGAAGTCCTTCTTACCAGTAAATAAAATTGTGTTTCTATTATCCAGGTGTCAATATAAGATAACTATCAGTAACATAATAACCATAAAGAATTTCAAGCATCTCTACTCTCCACAGGAGGTAGTATTGTTCAAATCTGTGCTGCAATTTTCTGGGGGAAAGAATGCATGGAGGGTGCTTCCAGAAGGTTAAGAGGGGATGCTAATGTATCCTAAGAGCCCCATAGTAAACTTTCAACAAATATTTCTGAGATGAATAAATGCATTAAGATAGTGATAATGAAAATGAATGTGAGAAAGCATCATGGAAAAACATTTAGACACAATGCCATAGAGATAGTCAAAGTATTTGAGAATGAAACCCAGTGAATGGAGGTTGATGAGGAAGGCTTCCCCTTAGTCACCTGCAGAAGCATCTAAATTGGAATGGAAGAAGTGAAATTACATCTGTTTGAAGGTAATAGGATCTTATATGTAGAAGAGTTTACATATTATACAAAAAACTCTGTCAGAAGTAATAAACAAATTCAGCAAAATATAAAAACAACACTTGAAAATCATGTTCCATTTGTATACATTAATAATGATCAATCCAAAAATGAAATTAAAAAATAATTTTATTCACAATAGCATTAATAAGAATAACATACTTAAGATTAACTTTAACCCAAGGAAGCTAAAAACTTATGAATTAAAAACTATAGAATATTGCTAAAAGAAATTTCAAAGACACAAATAAATGGAAAGATATCTGTGTTCATGGTTTGGAAGTATTCATATTGTTAGGATATCAACACTATTATAAGAGATTTACAGATTTAATGCAATCCCTCTGAAAAGCCCAACAACATTTTTATTTATTTATTTATTTATTTATTTTGCGGAAGTAGGAAAATCCATCCAAAAACTCAAGGAACTCCAAATAGTCTAATCAATCTTGGAAAAGAAGAACAAAGTTGTAGATCTCAGATTTCCTGATTTCAGAACATACTAGAGAGCTATCATAATTAAAGCAGTGTTGTTGGCATAAAGACATATATAAAGACCAATGGAATAGAATACAAAGACCAGCAATAAACTGTTGCATATATAGTCAAATGATTTTCAATAATAGATATAAACAATTCGATGTGGAAAAGGCAATCTCTTTAACAAATGGTACTGGCAAAACTTATATCCATATGCAAAAGAATAAAATTGGGCCCTTATCTTATACCTTATACAAAAACAAACTAAAAATGGATCAAAGGCCTACATATAAAAGCTGAAAGTATAAAACTATAGAAGAAAACAGCAGAAAAACTTCATGATATTAGATTTGGCAATGATTTCATAGATAAGACACCAAAAGTACAGCCAGCAAAAGAAAAAACAAATGCTTGAATCCATTAAAATTTTAAAAATAATAAAATGTCTGTGCATCAAAGAACACCATCAACAGAGCTAAAAGGTAATTCATGGAATGAGGAAGAAATTTGCAAATCATATAGCTGAAAAAGGATTGCTATCTGGAATACAATTTTTAAAATTTCTAAAACTCAGCAATTTAAAAACCCAAACAGTCCCATTAAAAATAGGAAAGATTTGCATACACATTTCTCAAAAAAAAATACAAATGGCCAATAAATAAATGAAAAGTTACTCAATATCACTAATCATTAGGGAAAGTCAAATGAAAACCACAATGTAATACCACTTCACACCCATTAGGGTGACTGTTGTCAAAAACAAAACAAAACATAAAAAACCCAACCCAAACAAAACCAGAAAATAACAAGTGTTGGGAAAAAATGTAGAGAACTTTAAGAAATCTTGTTCATTGTTGGTGGGAATGTAAAATGGTGTAGCCCCTGTGGAAAACAATATGGCAATTCCTCAAAAACAATTAAATATAGATTTACCATGTGATCCTTTAGTTCTACTTTTGAGTATATAGCCAAAAGAAATGAAAGCAGGGGCTTGAACAGGTACTTGTACACCCATGTTCATACCAGCATTATTCTAAATATCCAACAGGTGAAAGCAAGTTGTGTCCATTGATGGATGAATGGATAATCAAAATGTGGTATATACATACAATGAAATATTATTCAGCCTTAAAAGGGAAGGAAATTCTGACACATGCAACATGGATGAACCTTGAAAACATTACCAAATGAAAATAAGCCAGCCACAAAAGAACAAATGTTGTACAATTCCACTTATGTAAGGTACCTATAGTCATATTCATAGAAACTGAAAGTAGAATGGTGATTGGCAGCAGCTGGTAGTAGGAGAATGGGAAGTTAGCATTTAATGGTTTACAGAATTTCAACTGGGAAGATGAAAAAGCTCTGAGGATGGGTGGTGATGATAGTTGCACAACAATGTGAATGTACTTAATGCCATAGAACTGTACACTTAAAAATAGTTTAAATTTTATTCTATGTATAGTTCACAACAATAAAAATAACATTTTAAAATGTTACCTGCAGACAAATAGATAATGGCACGAGAATCAGTTCGAAGTTGAACATAGTCAATTGGCTCACATGAGGTACTGTTTTTATCTGTGTTGACTTACTTGTGAAATTAAAATCATATTAGAACTTTCCTCATAGGCTGTTGTGAAGGTTAAATAAGATAATACAAGTAAAGTGTCTAGCACAATGTTATACAAATGTTTGATCATTTGTTTTTGTTCTGTTGTCATTACTGTTGGTGTTATCAGGGACTGGAGGACTTCCTACCAGACATACACTTTCTTAAGACTATATCAAGAAAAATGGATAATATTCTTCAATGTCAGGTGCATTAAATATTTTAGTCAATATGTCCTAAAGACTCTGTGTTGTCCTTTGCCAATAACATGGATTTTGGAAACATTGAAGAGAAACTGCCTACATTCACATTCATTATTGAAGAAAATGCTCAATTTGAGTTAGCGGTTAGTAGAAATAAATATTTATTATTTCCATTTCTATATTCATGGACTCTTTTGAATTTAGGTTATGAACCATCAAGATAAAGGAAAGAAATAATGATGGCTACATATTGAAGATAAGGAAGATAAAACAATTCAAAATAGCTTCAAGCTCTGTTCCTGATTAATTGGCAGATATAGTTAATTCTCTGTATAAAGACATAAAAAGTTACTCAAAAAAAAGTTACTAAATTTAATGCTATGGTCTGAATGTTTGCTTCTCTCAAAATTTCTATGTTTAAAATTCTAACCTGCAAAATGATGGTATTAGGAAGTGGAAACTTTGATAGGATTGGGTCGTGAAGGCAGATTGCCTTATGAATGGGATTAGTTCACTTATAAAAGAGACCCTAGAGGGATTTTTTGTCCTTTACACCATGTGAGAACACAGAAAAGTTGACAGTCTGGAACCTGGAACATAGCCTTCACCAGACCCTGACTTTGCTGGCACCCTTACCATTTATTTCCAGCTTCCAGAATATGAGAATGTATTTGTTGTTTATGAGCTACCCAGGTTATATTTTGTTACAGCAACTGGAATAGACTAAAACACTTGGGATTTAAGAGGTGACACATGAAAACTTCCCATGGAATAAAAGTATGAGACTGGGGCTCTGGAAAGACATAGGCTAGAGATAAACACCAGAAAGATATATATGATTTGAAGCATCTGAATGGTCAACATCCATTTGAAGAAAGGAGAGTAGAGCTTATAATCTACATATATAAAAGCCTAAGCGACCAAATGACTGGTTGACTGGTCACTATGATGTGCACTGACCACTAGGGGGAAGAAGCTCAATGCAGGAGCTGCCCTCTGGTGGTCAGTGCACTCCCACAGCAGGAGCACCGCTCAGCTGACAGTTGGGCACCGGATGCTGGGCTCATGGCTGACAAGTGCAGCTGTGGCAGTGCAAGCCTCTCCTGCCTCTGTGGCAGCACCACCAAGTGGCAAGTGGGGGCTGCAGGTGCAGCAGGACCCAGATGAGCAGGAGAGGTGTGACACCCAGCCTGGGCTCGGGCTCCTCTCTGGCCTCTTGGTGCTTTGCTCATTACTACATCCCTCGGATGCAAGAGGGCACAGGCCAAACTGAGGGACCCCATCAGTGCATGAATCCATGCACCAGGTCTCTAGCAGTGTATAACTATTGGCCCAGTGCATGAAATTCATGCACAGTAAAAGGGGATTAATTAGAGGAAATATTTTAATATTGCTTTTTGCCCTTTCTCTATAATAGAAGTGTCAGAAATGAAAGAAAATTAGTGAAATGTATATGAAAAAACTCCCTCCTGTCAGAGTCTGTGGCACTCCATGGGACTCACAGTCAAGTCCTACACACCCACGTGTGCCTAAAAATTATGGGAGACCCAGACCTGTCCGGCCACACCCCTGTCAAGCCCCGCCAGGATGCGGGGGGCAGCCTCAGGTCCTCTAGCCCAGCGCCAGGGAGGGGTATGTAGCCTCAGGTCTTCCGGCCAGGCCTCAGGTTCCCCAGCACTGGTGTGAGGGTGTAAGGGTATGAGGGCATAATGACCATTTGCATATTAGCTCTTTATTATATAGAATACTAGGAACCCTGTGCACAAAAATCTGTGCACTCGGGGAGGTCCTTCAGCCCTGCCTGAGCCCTCTCACAGTCTGGGACCCCTCGGGCGTGCCTGGCCAGCCTGGGTGAGGGGCTGATGGCTATTTGAAGGATTGCCAAGCCCACCAGTGGGAACCCTCACCCCACTGGGGTATGGCCAGCCTGGGTGAGGGTCTGAGAGCTGTTTTCAGGCTGCCCACAGTCCCTTCAGGGTTCGGGTCCCTACTGGGATGCCTGGGAAGCCTGGGTGAGGGGCTGAGGGCTGTTTTCAGGTTGCCCACAGCTCCCATTGACCCAACATCCCAGCAAGGTTGGCTGAAATCAGGTTTCTAGGGTTTATTTATCTTCTATAATTGAAACTTTGTTGCCTTAAGTGGAGGCCTAGGCAGGCAATGAAGCCTCCTGTTTGCTTCAGCTCCATGGCTTCTATAATTGAAACATTATTGCCTTGAGCAGAGGCCCAGCTGGCTTAGGCAGGCAGTTGCAACAGAAGCCTCCTATTTGCTCTAGCTCTGTGGCTGTCGGCCTCCATCTTGGCTGGGTTAATTTGCATATAGCCACTCTGATTGGCTGGGGGCTGTGGCTTGGCTGGTGGGCGTGACTTAGGTGTCTCAGAGTGGTGGTTAATTTGCATATTACTCTTTTATTAGATTAGACTAGTTGGCTGGTGCACAAAATTCATGCACATTAAAGGGGGATTAATTAGAGGAAATATTTCAATACTGCTATTTGCCCTTTCTCTATTTTAGAAGTGTCAGAGATGAAAGAAAATTAGTAAAGTGTATATGAAACTCTTCCTCCTATCAGAGTCTGGAGTGCACCATGGGACCCAGAGTCAAGTTCCTACCCATCCACCCACATGTGCCTCAAAATCGCACGAGACCCAGACCCGGCCAACCCCCCCTCATTGGGCTAGATCCAAACCTGGCTGGTCCCATCTTTGTCAAGCCCCACCGTGTGGGGGATGCAGCCTCAGGTCCCCTGGCCTGGCACCAGGGCGGGGGGTCACGGCCTGAGGTCCCCCAGCCCAGGCCAGGGTGTGGAGCGTGGCCTGAGGTCCCCTGTCAAGCTCTTTCAAGCAGGGGGAGCAGCCTGTGGTCCCCCAGCCTGGTGCTGGGATGGGGGGCAAGGCCTGAGGTTCCCTGGCCCAGCACCAGAGTGGGGGGCACACCTTGAAGTCCCCAGTCAAGTCCCACTGGGTGGGGGGCAAGGCCTCAGATCCCCTGACCCAGTGCTGGGGCGGGGATCATGGCCTGAGGTCCCCTGTCAAGTCCCACTGGGTGGGGGCATGGCCTCAGGTCCCCTGGCCTGGCACTGGGGTGGGGGCACTTACCCTCAGGTCTCCTGGCCTGGTGCTGAGGTGGAGGTCACAGACTCAGTTCCCCTGGCCTGATGCCAGGGCGGGGGGCATGGCCTAAAGTCCCCCAGCCTGGCACCAGGGCATGGGGTGCAGCCTGAGTTCCTCCGGCCCAGCACTGGGGCAGAGGGCACAACTTGAGGTCCTCTATCAAGTCCTGCTGGGCAGGAGGCACAGCCTCAGGTCCCCTGGCCTGGCACCAGGGCAGGGGGTGTGGCCTGAGGTCCCCCATCAATCCCTGCCAAGCTAGGGGCATGGCCTGAGTTACCCCATGAAGCCCTACTGGGTGGGAGGCATAGCCTGAGGTCTCCCGGCCTGGTGCCAGGGCCGGGGCACAACCTGAGGTCCCCTGTCAAGCCCTATAGGGGGTGGGGAGTGGCACAGCCTCAGATCCCTGCTGATTGCTCCTTAAGGCTGTAAGATTTAATCCGACCCCAAACCAATAAGTTGACCAAGACAAGCAGGGTAAAAGCGAAAGATTGCGTTTATTGATTGCCCTCGGGTGAGGTCACGCGGTCTGGGGGCAAACACAGGCCATGTGAGTCACAGACACACATGCCTGGTAAAGCTTCTTTATGCTGCTGTTGGGCCAATCAGGTCTGTCCGCGGTAGATGGTGGGGGGGGAGGGTTGATTTGAGTTCAAGAGGGGAGTTTGTACAACTGCATCTTGGCCATCCTGAGAAATTCCAGATGGCCATTAAGGAGGGTGTTTTTACTGCGTCAGTCTTATCAAGGCTGCAGCTTGGCCTTGGGCTGTTCTTCAGCTCAGCGGGTGGAATCTTGAAGGTCCCTAGTCTGCCCAGCCCCCAGACCTTACATCCCAACCTCTTTGGTGATGTAGGATGACCGAGCTGACTGCTTCGGAGCTGAGCGGGGGCGGAGTTTAAGGGAGGTTTGGAGCGGGTGCGTCTAGGGGCAATGGGCTGTAAGGGTGTAGCAGGAGCTGGTTGATTGCCATCCAAGAGATTTCTCACATTCGAGACTGCAAAAATTTAAAGATGCAGGGAACAAGCATTAGAATCAGGCTGAGGGTTAATAAGGGGGTGAGTATGGGGAGTATCCATTGCATTACTCCTCCCTCCCACCATCACGCGAAGGGGTCTCCCTTCCCCCCCCCCCCCCCCCCCCCCCCGCGTTGCCTTAGTTCCTCCCCTAGTTTACTGAGGACATCAATATTTTCCTCAACCAGCCCTGTTTCATTGATATAGTAACAGCATTCCTCTTCCAGGAACAGGCAAGCGCCACCCTTATCTGCTGTAAGCAGGTCAAGGGCCCGCCTGTTTTGCAGGGCGACTCTGGCCACTGATGTTATTTGGCATTGCAGGGAGGCTAAGGAGGCAGCGGAGGCTCCCAGGGCTATCTGCAGCTGTCCCTCCAGATCCCGAGAGGAGGAGATTCTGTGACCTTGGGCTCCACCACTCAGGCCCTCCGCTGCCAGAGAGGAGGCCAGGGAAAGACCGACCACTATGGGAAGAAAGAGTGCGCTTTGAGCGGGAGGGAGCTGGCAAGAGTTTTTGTAGAAATTCCCCTGTCCATACATGGTTAGTTGGAGGACCAGGGAAACTGGGTAGCAGACCTGTGTCGAAGGCGATATGACCTTTGTTAGAGTACCGTTACACCAGAAGAACCCTCCGGGGGGTGCCTGGATGACCACGTTGACTCAAACCGTGATGTTGCAGGAAGCCAGGCTTGACTGGGAGGAGTAGCAGACCCACGGGTAATCTGCTCCCACGTACAGGGGTTCTTCTGTAAGATTTTGAGGCTGTGGGGATGTAGGGCTCAAGTGGTTAAAGGGAGTGGATAGGTGGACCGCGGTTAGTGGAGGGCGTCTGAGGGCAGCACACAGAAAGCAATTGGTGGCATTTGCTATTGATGTGCTATTTAGGAGGGTTGCTCTGCCCTAATGACTGCCAGCCAGGAGAAAGGGTGAGCCGATTTGGATAGGGAGGGAACCTGCTTTTGCAGAAGGGTTTCCTGTTCAATAATTGTGTGTCATGTCCCCTAAGGCCTGGACTGCCTCGGGGAGGACTCGAGGATATGCCCGGTATATTTGAATACCTCCCACTGGGGTTTTAGCATGGTACCAGCTGTATATTCTTCCTTCTACCCCCTGGACCCAGCGGTCATCCCAGGGGTCAGGTATACTAAGGTAAAGGTCCCCCTCCCATCCCTGGTCAGCCTATGGTTACAGTACTGGGTCCCTGCTGTGTCTAGTATGCTTTTGTGAATTTTGCATCGGGCAAATGGGCATCCTCCATACAATGGCATCTTAAGTCCCTTGCATTTGGGGTCGGTCTGGTCATACTGGAAACAGATTGCTGGGGATGGTGTCTGACGAACTGAGAATGGTAGGTTCTGGTTGAGCTTAATGGTGATTAGGGCCTGGCAGCCTCTGGGTTGGCAGTCTCCTGTTCCCATAAGTTGATGTGTCTCTGGGTTTTTAGCATAGGATTTCCATATGAAAAGATTAGCCTGAAGGGCTAGTCCTGTGGGAGCTAGGAAGAAGAGTATCAGCACAGATGGGGGACCCGGCCACCTTTTGGGCCGGGCAAGCGGACAGGGGGTGCAGAAGGCAAAGAAAAAGAAGAGGGAGAGTCTGCCTGCCCTCAGGAAGGCTTGGACAGCTGAACAGAGTCGATTCCAACAGGGCCAGGTAGAGGAATTACTTAGGCCTTGTAAATTTAAGGGTGGTGGGGCCGACTGTATGGACTTGCCAGTAGGATTGAGGAGGAGCCCATTTAAGTCTGGAGACATGATACCAGTGAGACTGACCCAGGAGCTTGGCAGCTGTTGGGGTGGTTAGGATAACTATGTGAGGCCCCGTCCACCGAGGTTCTAAAGCCTTGGGGGCGAGTTTCTTGAGAAGGACGGAGTCCCCGGGATGCAGGGATTCAGCCTTCTCTTCGCCTGCGACCTGGGGGAGTGCTCGATCTGCATGCTCCTGAAGGAGAGAGCGTAAGAGAGCGTAACAGCGAGAGAAAAGGAAGATACTCCGCCAACAGCGGGACCTTGGTGGGGAGGTTGTGGTTGATCAGAAACAGCCTTCCATAGAGTAGCTGGAAAGGACTGAGGCCTGTGGGAGCCCAGGGGGTGGCTCTGAGACGGGCTAGGGACAGGGGTAGGAGATCAGGCCAGCCCTGGCGTAGTTACAGGGTAAGTTTAGTAAGCTGGGGTTTTAGGAGCCCGTTAGCTCTTTCAACCTTACCCGATGACTGGGGGCGGTAAGGGATGTGTAGTTTCCAAGTGATGTTCAGAGCCTCTCCAACTAGCTGGATGACACGGGATGTGAAGGCCAGGCCGTTGTCCGTCTGGACAGACACTGGTAGTCCAAAAGGTGGAATGATGTGACTGAGGAGTGCTGTGGCTACTGTTTCAGCCGTCTCACTGGTTGTGGGCAAAGCTTCAATCCAACCTGAAAAGGTATCAACTAGAGTGAGGATAAATTTGAATTTTTTAGGTTTGGGCATATGGGCGAAGTCAATCTGCCAGTCCTCAGCTAGCAGGAGTCCCCTTAGCAGACGGGTGGTTTGACGAGGCTGTAGCCCACCCTGTGCATTCGTGGCTGCGCAGATGGAGCAGGCTTTGTGGATAGCTATGATGGATTGCTTTAAGGCGGGTAGAAAGAATAGAGGCTGTAAGAAGTGGTGCAGGGCTTCAGGGCCTATGTGAAGTGAGTCATGGATTTCTTTGAGTATCTGCTGTGCCTGGGTGGAGGGTAGGGCTATGAGATTGTTAATGGTTATCCATCCCTGAGGGGTTAGCTTCCCACCCCTATCTAAGAGACTTTGCCACTCATCTGTGGAGTATTGTGGCTGTAAGGAAGGGGAGAAAAAGAGTGCCGTGGCCTCTGCGGGTGTCTGAGTGAGACCCCGAGCTATAGCGTCCGCTCTGACGTTTCCCCGTGCTATCCCAATCCTGTGGATTGCTGGTGCCCTTGGCAGTGGATGATAGCGACTTCTGCTGGGAGCTGTAAAGCATTTAAGAGATTATGGATGAGCTTGGCATTAATGACAGGGGACCCTTTAGTGGTCAGATATCCCTGCTCTTTCCAAATTGCAGCTTGGCTGTGGGAAATAAGGAAAGCATATTTAGAGTCCGTGTAGACGTTGACCTGCTTGCCTGCAGCCAGCTGCAGAGCCTTGGTGGGGGCGATGAGCTCTGCCTTCTGGGAGGTTGTGCCCTCGGGAGGCTTTTTGCCTCAATTGTTGTGTTAAAGGTTACTAAGGCATCTGCCGCCTTCCTTTGGCCCTGTGAGGAGAGGATGGAGCTCCCATTTACAGAGTTAGATCTGGGTCTGGCAGGCATTTGTCTAGCAGTCCCCTGCGAAAGGCGGAGAGCAGGTCGACTATCTCAGGGCAGGAGTGGGAGGGGCCCGTTGACTTTTGTAATGGGAGAAGGGTAGCTGGATTTAAGGAGGCACAGACCTGTAATTTAATATCAGGGTTTTTGAGAAAGAGGAGGTGAAATTCCTAGATTCTTGAGGGTCCGAGGATGTTGAGGACCCGATGGTTTAGGAGGTCTTGGAGCCTGTGGGGTGAACAGACCGTGAGCGGTTCATGGAGTGTTAGTTTTAGGGCTTCCTTAGTCAGTGTGGCCGCTGTGGCTAGGGCGCATAGGCAGGGCTGCCAACCCCGGAGTGTCCCATCCACCTGTTTGGAAAGAAAGGCGATGGGTCTGTAAGAGGGGCCAATCAGATGGGTTAGTACACCAGTGGCCATGTCAAGTCACTCATCAGTGAAGAGCTGAAAGGTGAAGGAAGGATTTGGGAGGCTTAGGGGCAGCGAGGACTGGAGGGCTGTGCATAGGCGGTGGAAATCTCGTGCTACCTCCCCAGGAGAAGTGAGTTCGCCTATAGGGACTTCCTTGGTGCCTGATAGAGGCTTTGCCAAGAGGGCAAAGTTAGGGATCCAGTGTCGAAAGAACCCAAGAAACCCCGGGAAGGAGAGAATTTTATCCGCGTTCCTCAGACCTTACAAAGGCTCATTGTGAGAACTTGGCCTTAGCTGTGGGTGCAGCCATCTTTGTGGTGGAGTGATGGTCAATTTGCATATTCCCTCTTTATTATATAGGATTCCCTATGCTGTTCTTTACATTCTCATTACTATTTTGTGACTACCAATTTGTATTTCTTAATCACCTTTGTCATCCAATCTGCTAACCCCCCTCCTCTCTAGAAACTATCAGTTTGTTCTTCTGAGTGTTTCTGTGTGTGTTTTTGTGTGTTTTTTTGTTCATTGATTTTTGTTATTTTCTTTATATTCCACATATAAATGAAATCATGTGGTATTTATTTTTCTGTCTGATTCCTTTTACTTAGTATAATGTCCTCTAGGTCTGTCCAGGTTGTTGCAAATGACAATCCTGGCTCTTGATCTTTTCCTCATCTAAGTTTTTGTTTCTCTTTACTTCTATCCCACTACTTAAAATCTATTGTCTTGCTTGTATCTTACTACATTTGTCTGGGTTGTTCACACTTATCAAGCTCCTTCACAATAAGGAGCTTCTCATTAGCTAGCACAGTGATGAACATGTGGGTGCTTTATAGGTGCTGTGGAATGGATGCATGACAGTAGAATAAGGAATGTGTATTGCTCTTCTAATGTGTTAATCAATGGATCAATGTCAGTCTATGGGGAGGTGTCTTTACATGTTGGTTGGTTCTGAATTTGGTCTTATCCTGGCCAATATTTATAACCATAATCTCAATGAGAAAACAGAATCCAGTTTATCTAATCTACAGGTAACACAAAGCTGGAGTGGTTACTAGATGTCAGAGGATAGACTCAAAATTCACGGATTTCTCAAGGTCCTATGACTAGGTGATGAAAGTAGATACTCTTATCTGCACAATATTTGCACACAACTCCAGGGGCTAAAGTTCACAAGGAAAAATGTAAACTCGTATATTTAGATTTTTAAAAAGCAACATCATGTATTTTGGTAGGAGGAGTCATGGCTTGACAGCAGTCTCTGTGCAAAAAACCTGGCATTCAAGAACATAAACTGGTAAAGATAAGTCAGTGCCATCCTTGGATGTACTGATAAATATGTAGTGTCCAGACTAAAGGGGTTGGGCATCAGTCCACTGCCCTCTGAATGGGTTGGACCACCGTTGCAGTGGAACACGTAGTTGTAAACACTGTGTTTTAGAAGGGACACTTGGCATGGCTGGTGAAGACAGTGAAAGGAACCTGCTTGTAACACTTGTTATATGTTCACCTCCAAAAAGATATATTGAAGTCATAACCCTCCATACCTCGGAATGTGACTGTAAGATAGGGTCTTGACAGAAGTAATCAAGTAAAAATCAGGTCATTAGGGTGGATCCTAATTTAGTGTGACTGGTGTCCTTATAAAAAGGGGACATTTGAACACAGACACACACAGAGGGAAGATGATGTGAAGAGGTACAGAGATAAAATCCTGTGAAGGAATTGGGATTATGTTTCCAAAACTAAGATTCTTAGCAGCTATAATAAGAAAGGGAGGATCTATTACCTACAGTTTCAGGAGTATGCAACAGCTTGATGTAGGAAATCTCATCTCCAGAACAGTGAGGCAATGCATTTCTGTTTTTATAAGTTACCCAGTTTGTGGTATTTTGTTATAGCAGCCCTAACAACTAATAAACCAATGAAGACTAGTTGGAGATCTGAGGAAAGAGCAGTTTAGTGGCTAAGGCAGTTTTTAGTAGCACTTCTGACCCAGAAAAAGAAAATTGCAATTTCAGAAAATAAGGGGAAAAAGTAAAATCTTTAGTTTCCTACACTGGGAGTTATTTTTGGCTCAAGAAGAGTAGAATTTAAGAACTGATTGCCAGTAAGCACAGGGAATTATTAATGGGTTTGGTTATGTTTTTAATATTCTCCCCCATTCCTGTTTACTGTTTCCTTTATTATATATCCTCTGTGCCACTTATCCATATTGGTGTATATATACACCATAATAATTTTAAAAAATATTAGTTTTTTTCCAGAGTTTGATGTATTCATATATTTTCTACTTTTATAATAAAAAAAATCACAGTTCTACTTTTAGGGGACAAGTTACAAACAAAGGATGCTCTGTACCTAGCTGTAAACTTGTGGCAGCATTAAATATACTCAGTACTTACACACATTTGAGTAGTTACAATTTGAGTCTGTTTAGTTCTGGCTGATGCATTTAAAAAAATTTTCTAGGTGAATAAGGAATCCAGGGAAAAGCAGGCAGGCAGCCAGTCAGCCAGTGACATCCATGAAATATTTGTTCATCTTGGCACTATGCTTGTTTTCTGGGAATAGGTGTCCAATTGACAAGTATTCTTTTAATGTGACCAATGAATGAGATGCTATTGTTAGCCACTAAGCCATTAATTCTTGACTAATTAATATACCCACCCACCCATTGATGTCTGTGAGGATATATAGGGCCTATAGACCTGAGGGTACAGTGTGTAGAGATAAAGTAATGAGTACAGTTTTCTTAAAGAACACTCCAGAATCCTATCACACAAGTGACTGTTAATCCTATTAAAATAGTTATCTTGGAAGGCTAATTTGGATACTCCATTTTTTTTAAATTCCTATATTTTTGGAGATTGTCTAGGTCTGACAAACAAAAACAAATCCTAGAAAGAGCCATTCCAGTAGATAATCAACCAGCAAGGCAGAAAGGCCTGAGAGATGCAAATTACAAAGTGTTTTACCTCAATGCCTTTCTACGGAACTTTCTGCAAACAAACTGAGTACTTTTTACAGAATTGTCTCAAGATGCCTTGCTTCTAGTCACTTGGTCTGACAGTGTGGTTGGTCCTTCTGACTGTCAGTGTATCACTACTGACATGCTTTAAAGCTTCTCCAGCCATGATTAGTACCTTCAAAACCTAGGTGACCAGAGACTCCCCAAACCCCAGAGGGTATGCCTGGGCCCCAGAGTGGGCTCCATATTGTCACTGCTAGAATAACATAGAGGTCCGGGTGCCTGCAGTCCACCACTTAGCCTGGTAGGGGGCTAAAGGTTGAAAGCTGGACACAGCAATTAGAAACACACAGAACCTGGAGAAGGGATGCTGGCCTCTGGGGAGTGGGGGGAGGGAGGACTGGCTGGATCTTGCACAGGCAAACCTTGGGCACACTTGGTTTGAAAGAGTGCAGGGGATGAGTTTGCAGCAATGGGGGGAGTGGTATAGACTGTACAGGGAAGGAGAAGATAGGCTGCAAAAGAAGGGTTGGAGGAGAAGACAGAGGCTCAGAGTTTGGAAAAGGAAGAGATATGTTTGAAGGTGGGGGTTGGGGGGAGGAGAGGGAATTGTAAATTGCTAGGCCAAGGAGGAAAAGGGGAGATGAGAGTATGAGGTGACGAGAGGGAAAGAGAAGAAACAGTGTCATCAGTGGTTTGTATGCACTTCAGGGCCTGGTGTAGATCATCCATTGGAATATAAGAAAAAATATGGCAATTTATATTCAATTATAATATTTTTTAAATTACATTTTTGTGGAGCTTTATGATGCATTTAATATTAAGTATACTAGTACATTTATATACTTTATAAATGAATGAAATGCATAAATTGGGATATAAGTTCATTTATAAAATGTAGAAAATAGCAGTGTTTAATTCAAAGCTCAGTGGTTGAGCTTTAACCTATGAACGAATAGGTCATGGTTCAAGTCCCAGTCAGGCTACATGCCCAGGGTTGTGGGCTTTATCACCAGTGTGAGACGAGCAGGAGGCAGCCGATCAATGATTCTTTCTCATCATTGATGTTTCTATCTCTCTCTCCCTCTCCCTTCCTCTCAGAAATCAATAAAAATATATTTTAAAGAAAGATTAAATGAGTTCATACATGCAACACACTTATAAGACTTAAGAAGATAGTAAGTATCCTATCTAATAAAAGAGGAATATGCAAAATAACAATCACTCCATCACTCTGACATAAAGATGACGGCACCCATAGCCACAAGATGGTGGCACCCGGTCCCCTTAGCCCTGCCATTGAAGTGTCCAGGCATGTTGGCCAGGCTGAGGGAGCTGAGGGGCAGAGCCGGTGATTGGATGGGACTGGGGGTCCCCTGCCCAGACCTAAAGCCTTGGCAGGGGTGGAGTGGTGATCGGAGGGGGCAGGGGAAGAGCTGGCGATTGGAGGGGACAGGGGCAAAGTTGTCTACAAGGGGAGCAGGGAGCAGGCCTAAGCCATCAGTAGAATACCCCTGAGGGCTCCCAGTATGTTAGAGAGGCAGGCTGGGGTGAGGGACCACCCCCTGTGCACGAATTTTGTGCATCGGACCCCTAGTTGTACTATATAAAGATTAGCTATTACTATTACAGTGTTCAGTTATAGGAGTCTTGGTGAGCATGGTCCCCAGGGTTAAAACAGAAGAGTGGCACTTAATAAACTTAGCTATTATTATTATCAAAATAATTTATAAACAGTTTGTATCCCTAAATCCCATCAAAATGATAGAAGAAGTATAAAATAAGAGGAAACCAATTCCCACACTGGAAAATTGGGTAGCTAGCATTAATACAGTAGAAGCTCTGAGAAATGCCTACATATTATGAAGTAGAGACCAGGTTAACAGTGAAAACAGGGCCAAGAAACTACAATATGCATTGCAATAGAGATTGATGAAAAATGAGTTTTCATCCCTAGCAGGTTTGGCTCAGTGGATAGACCTCAGCCTTCAGACTGAAGGGATTCTGGTCAAGGGCACATACCTTGGTTGCAGGCTGGATTGCTGGCCCCGGTCAGGGCCCATGCAGGAGGTAACTAATGGATGTGTCTCACATCAATATTTCTGTCTGTGTCTCTCCCCCTCCTTTCCACTCTCTCTAAAATCAATGGAAAAATATATGCTCGGATGAAGATTGAAAATGAAAATGAGTTTTCATAGGAGAATATGGACTAACCTGAAAATTAGAGAAAGTAGTGATTAAGCATGAGGGCATAGATAGATTATGAGGATGATCAAGGGGATAATTAATTTTTTAAATGCTGGAAGGAGAGAGGGAGGGACTTACCTACAGAACATGCCACAATAGGCACCTAAACTCCATTTCTTCAAGGCAAGGTCCTGGGAATACTAAAGGGAGGCCTCGAGTTCATCAACAGTCAGAGTTAATATCAAAAGTGCTAGAAACACACTCCAGCTACTATATGTGGTAAAATAAGACCTTTATTTGTGAAAATAAAAACATCATATAAATGTGGACGAGTCCTAAATTTATATCTCCACCCATATTTCTTCCCTAAACTCACATATTTTATTGCCCACACAACATGTGTACTTGAAGGTATAATGGGCATAAGCTATTTCACATGGCCAAGCTAAATGTTTGCTTTCCCCTTCCAAAAACACCTCTCTTGCAGTGTTCCTGAACTCAGTAAATGACTGAGTTCATTACTCAGTTAGTTGATCAATCCCCAAACCTGGAAGTCGTTATTGACTCCATTTTTTCCTTACCTAACATAAAACCAAACATTCTGCAAATTTAGTGCACTTGACCTCCAAAATTCATCTAGAATTGTGTACTTCCTTTGTCTCAAACCTGGATCTAACCATTTCTTTAAGAAACCCTGGTTCCTTTCAGTGAGGGAATATAATTTAAGTACTAAGACCCTGTTACTGCATAAACTCATTGCTACTAGGGTGTCATTGCTTTTAAGCTTTTTCAGTGGACAGAAATAAGAAGCACCCAATTCCATATTTGTATTTCCTTTATTCCACAGTCAGAACTCTGCTTCTTAATATCAGTATGTTCTCTGTCCTAGAATATTCAAAATTTCAGAATACTAAATCAACATGAGTCCTGAAAACAAACATAATGAGTTAAGTTCAAGAATTCTTGATATAGTTGAGAAAAATGGTGGCAGTATAGGCAGATGTGTCCAATGCCTGTCCGGGAGCGGAGGGAGTGAGCAACTGAGGCAAGTGGTTTCCAGCCCAAGCTGGCAGAGAAGGAGGAGCTGGGAAACAGCCTGCAGCCGGGTGAGGCAGAATTCTCCTGGGAGAGGTGAACTCAGGGCTTAGGGAGGGATATTGTACTAGCCCCGAGCCCTGGGAGTCCCAGGAAACCCAGGTGGAACCAACAGCACCAGCTGGGCTGGGCACGGCACTCAGCCGTGTCTCCTGGGACGGGTGCAGTGGAAGAAGCATCCACGGAACTGCTGGTCGGCAGGGGACTCTGGATATGGGTTCACAACCAGGAGAGAGCTGGGGTGTGTGGGCAGAGGAGAGGCTGCCCCCCTCGGAGTGGATTCCACGGAGGGGCTTGCAGTCATTGAGGACTTAGAGAAGTGTGCGTGTCATCTCACCCGCCTCCGTAGCCGGTGGCTCAGCCACTCCCACCAGTGCCGTGGGTGGGCGAGCAACTGGCACCTCACGGCCCTAAGCCCCGCGAAGGGACGGGGCGCACGCGTGTGCGCAAGCGCGGCCGGAGCCCCTCCGCCCGGGTCTCACTGGATAAAGACATTTTCCCGTGGCAGAAGTGGGGGGAAAGGTGCCGAGCTGTGGAATCTGGAGAGAGAGGGAGGGCCCGGAGAGGTGGTGATGAGTTTGATGGTGACTCACGCTGGAGCCTGGGACCTGGGCAGCCATTATCCCTGGGAGAGATAACCCCTCCCTCCAGTATCCAGGCAACCAATATAGCCACACCAAGCTCCACCATGAACTGTAAAAAAAACAACTTAAACAGTCCCAGAGAGTACTAAGAGACTGGCCTAAAGAGAGACTCTTGGTCCCAGCAGTTGGATCCTGAGAAACACAACAGTACAGAAGACTGGGATCTTAAGCCAGCCAGAGGAACATTTTACTTCTTTATATATATATATATAATATTTTTAATTTTTTTATCTCTTATGTTTTTTAATTGGTATTTTTTTATTACTGTGTTACCTTTCCTTTTTTTTCCTTTCTTTTTTTCTTTGTGTCCCCTGTTGGTGTCTGTTGCCTTATTCTCTAGTTCTCTTCACTTTACTTTTCCATCACTTTATTTTATTCTGTTATTATATTGGTTTTTTTGGCTATTTTTATACCATTTTTGAAATCCAACTTTTTTGTAAAGTCATTTTATCTTATTTTTTTTCTTCTCTTTCATTCTCTTTCCTCTTATCACCCATCCCCGTTCAACCTCCTCTATACTGAACTGAGATCCTCCCTGTGTACCTCCAATTCTTAACTGTATCTCCTGTATATAAGCTCAGCATCTAGAGATTCTGCTCCCATCCTCTCTGCTGGGGGTGGTCACTTATTGTGGGGTTACTATTGTCATGAGTACATTCGTGCTTGGGTCCCTTTGTGTGGTGTCTTATCAAGGTGAATTTTACCCTGTCTAGCTAGGTGCTAGAGAGTGAACCCCACAAGCAGACACCTATAGAGGAAACTCCATCCAAGAAAGGGTCAATAATACCCCAGACCCAACTACAGAGGCAGAAAGAAGGTGGCAGTGAGGGAGAGAGC